>SZWC01036008.1:0-16335 GCA_023375785.1 Penium margaritaceum | reverse complement strand
CTCCCTTGTGTGAGATTATGGATTCTAGTGTGTGAGCCTTAGCCTGCATGGCTAAGTGGTGTGGCTTGTGAGAGGGCTGACTTGCCCAAGCTCTAGCTCTATATGTACTCCATCATTTTGAGTGATTCAACAACCATTCTTCAGCACAACTGATGCCCTTTCAGTCCCACATGCACAACTGGAGCCTTGGTGTAGCGAGCATGTGGGACTGAAACGGCATCACTTGTGCTGAAGAATGGTTGTTGAATTACTCAAAATGATGGAGTACATATAGAGCTAGAGTTTGGGCAAGTCAGCCCTCTCACAAGCCACATTTCTTGGCCATGGAGGCTAAGTCTCACACAGTAGAGTCCACAATCTCACACAAGGGAGGAAATTAGCCTAAAAATCAGGCTGACCTGTCACACACAACCTAGACAGCTAGAGAATGCTCTCATGGCACACTCCTAGTGGTCACATCACCCACAAACCCATGGAGAATCGCCATGTGTCCATGGCTAGCACACAAGGATCTCACCTCACCTAAAAAGTATGGAGAGGTACCTTTATCCTAGTCAGCACACTCTGACAAGGCAATCCTAGGACCAAAGACGTTTTTGGATATTTCTCCCATCAGGTCTTGACCCTAGACCTCTTGCCTTTTTCTTTTCTCAGGCTAAGGCATGGAGCCATCACCCATCGCCACCCAGACATGGACGGTCCATGACCCCCGAAACTTCGAAGATTCATATCTCCCAATCCGACCGTTGGATCAGCCTAAAACTTGGACCGTAGATACCATGCGTGACAACCTGCATCCACGCCGAAATTTCGTGCAGCACATGTGGTTTTGCCCTTGCGTTCACTCAATCATCAAATGGCTCCCTCACCTTCTACATCATCCTCTGCCCGAAACACGGCTCCACTCGGTCGTATTGATCACTTAGAGACGACCCGTACCACGCCCGACACATCAGTAACTTATGTTACTTCATCCTTGCACCCATGCCAACGTTCTTCCAGCGCATGTAACTACATCCCTCCGTCACCGCCTCAGTATGTCCTCCTCAGCTGTAGTCTCATTTCTTTCCTCAACTCACTTCTCTTTCATCGCTTCTTTCACTTTTTCACATGGCTCTCTCCTGGGAGACATGTTTCATGCTCAAGGAAGATGGAAGCAACATCGTTGGTTGGGAAGACCAAGTGCTTACCTTGGCACAAAGAACCTCCATCAACCAATACAATATGGCGCAGCTCCTCACTGGTCGATATGAACACCTTCGCTCACCATATCTCCCCATCCCAGACTAAGACAACGCCTTCTTCAACGTCTACCGTATGCTTCAGGAGCGGCTCCATCTCTCTTATCGTCATCACCAACTGAAGATCAATTCTATCCCTGAACTATTGCATCATATCCTGCAACAAGCCTGGAGGAAACAATGGGTCCTAATCACGTGTCAGAACAATGACAATTTTCCAGACCTCACTGGAAGAGTGCGTGTTCTGTGTCACATCTCTCGCCCGCCTACAGCACAAGCATGGACAAAACAGGTGTACAAGGCCTTGTATCCCGAACTCCTGCATGGCTACGGAATCACCGATGCCCTACTTGGGAATCTGACCTACATGGGGCCAACGGTTTCCAATGGAACTCTTAGCCTCTATTAGGAACAAATCAATGAGGAAATCAGGGAAGAACTCAAACAAGTCCTTGGTCGACACCTTCATCAGCTGGTTGATGAATTTCCTTCTGACCTCGGGAAAATGTGGAACAACCTCCTGCTACACTGTGGAGTGGAACGTTCACCTATGTGAAAGGACGCCTACTACCACTAACATAAGAGGTCACTCTCCTCCAACCTTGTCAGATTCACAGGGGGTATTGGAAAATTGAATCTGACAAGGCAAGTCCCTCGCAGAATATCCGAGCTCTCAATAATGGTTCAAGACCTCCGCCGAACAAACTTGACCAACAGCTCCCTGAACTACCCGTTGGGACCGAACGGTCAAGAGATCCCCTAATAAAGTGGTGTGTGTCACCCGCGTCCGGCTAGTGAAAAAGAAGCCGTTGCTAATGCTTTTGTCCTGTTCTATCCATATATACCGAGGATGTTCATTCCCTCGAGTTAACCAGAAAAGTTCTATCCATCCTGTTTCCTCTGGTTTTGCGGCTTTGCCGCCATGCGTTCGCTCTGCTCGCACCTTGTCTTTGCCAGCCTCTCACAGCTCTCAGCTCTTCGCTCCGTCACTCTCGCTCCTTTACTCAGTCAGCCATCACTCCTCTCGCTCTCGCTTCCTCTCTCAGCAGCTCGTCTACCTTGCACACCTAACTTCCCAACATCTCTCTCTCAAGTCTTGCAACTAACTCCTCGGAACCGCTCTCGCTTCCATCTCTTCACTGATGCATGTTCCGATGCTTCTGCCTGCCTCTGCTTCTGCCATTCTCACGCTTGTATTCTTCTGACACTAAGATGTCTCTTAGAACCTTCCTGTCTCCCTTTTGGTCACAAAGAAAATTAGTCACTGGACTGGGATTTGACCCGGTGACCTCTCGCTCCAGAGACTAACTCTGGAACGTCTAAGCCACAAGGAGTTATCCTAGGTAGTTTTTCCTGGCTATACTATCCAGTTTAGACCAAGTGGACTTGCTCCGAAGGAGCAATGCATGCCTCGTCTATCTGAACCAGACTTAGGGGACTTACTCCAAAGGAGCAGTGTATGCCTAGTCCGTCCTGTGCCTGTCCAAATGTCAGTGATGGACAAGGAGCATATCAGGTCAACAAACACTCCCTTGCTCCTCTGTCCATTACCTGTGAGATCTCACCTCTCTCCAGTAGTCTTGACCTCATTCTTCGTCCGCTGCGTTGACCATACCGATATTTCGAGTACCTAGAGTGTGCAATTCGCTGTCAAGCGCCTTTGTCATACAATCTGCAAGCATCTTCTTGGTCTCCACGTATTCCAGGTCCACGATCTCCTTTGCGACCAGGTCGCGTGAGAAGTGGTACCTGATATCGATGTGCTTGTTCCGCCAGGAGATGAAATCATCCTGTGCCATTTTCATGGCACTCTTGTTGTCGACACGGACCTCTGTCGCTTCTACTTGTGGCACTTTCATCTCGGCCAGCAAACTGCGTAGCCATTGTGTCTCCTTGCATGCTTCTGACAGAGGGATATACTTTGCCTCTGTTGGGAAAGGAGCCATCCGGCTCAATTTCAGGTCCACAAGAGCAAGTTCCAGGAAACTTCCAGATGCCTGCTTGGATCTTCGATCCGTCTTCACCATCAGAAAGATCAGGTGGCAAATTATCTACAGTCCAAGTTTCACGCCAATCCAACGGCCGGATTGGGATATATGAATTTTCGAAGTTTCGGGGATCATGGACCGCCGATGTCTGGGTGGCCCTGGGTGATGTCTCCATGCCTTACCCTGCGAAAACAAAAAGGAAAGAGGTCCAGGGTCAAGACCTGATGGGAGAAATATCCAAAAAGGTCCTTGGTCTTAGGATTGCCTTGTCAGAGTGTGCTGACTATGATAAAGGTACCTCTCCTTACTCTTAGGTGAGGTGAGATCCTTGTGTGCTAGCCATGCACACATGGCGATTCTCCATGGGTTTGTGGGTGATGTGACCACTAGGAGTATGCCATGAGAGTATTCTCTAGCTCTCTAGGTCGTGTGTGACTGGTCAGCCTCATTGTTAGGCTGATTTCCTCCCTTGTGTGAGATTGTGGACTCTAGTGTGTGAGGATTAGCCTCCATAGCTAAGTGGTGTGGCTTGTGAGAGGGCTGAATTGCCCAAGCTCTGGCTCTATATGTACTCCATCATTTTGAGTGATTCAACAACCATTCTTCAGCACAAGTAATGCCCTCTCAGTCCCATATGCTCATTGCTCCAAGGCTCCCTCTCTCCTCTAGTTCCAACATTTGGTATCAGAGCCAGATTCTGCCAGATTCAGCCAGCACAGGCCGTCACTTTGAGAGTGATGGATTAGGGTCAAACCTTGAGCAAAGTTGACAATCAACAAATTGATCTTCAAGTTCGCAAGACAAGCTTTCCAACGAGCCCAAAATTGCGAAGATCCAATAGTCGCATTGAGAGTTATGCTCAAAACGAGGTCAGCCAGGGCTACACTCTTCTCTATGAGTAAGACTGTCGCCTTGTGGAGAGGCTGGAAGGACGCGCAAACTTCACGTTTTGGAAGATCCGTATCCGCCTCCTTTTGGAGGAGAGGGGCTTGTGGGAGGTGGTGAGCAGCGACGAGCGCACTCCGCCTCCACAGGCAAAAGGCATCACCGCAGCTGAGGTGGTGGCGGGGAAGATGATATAGAAAGGTGCAGCAGATGCAAGTTCATCTACAACTACAGCGGCGGCGTACGAGGAGTGGAAGAAGAAGGACAGGCAGGCCTACATGTTGCTTGTCAACACCATCTCCAACCCGCATCTTCAGTACGTGAGTGACAAGGCTACTACAAAGAAGGGATGGGACACATTCTGCAAGAAGTATGAGAGCAAGGAACCTGCATTCCTCATGCTTTGGAGGAAAAGATGATGGCGTTGAAAATGCAGGGTGGTGAAGGGATGGAGGCGTACCCGGACAGGGCAAAGGAGCTGGCGAAGCAGCTGAGACCGGCCGGCAACCATGTGGAAGAGACATGCTTCATCCTTCTCTTGCTGAGGGGACTCCCAACCAGCTAGGACACAGTGCGAGAGACGTTGGAGAGCCAGCCAACACTCGACCTTTACTTCATCTACACACACCTGGTGTAGGTGGAGCTGCGTCGCAATGCTGCAAAATGCAATGGCGGCAACAACAGCAGTGAAGCAGCTTTCATGGCGATGGGCTCACGCAACCAGCAGCAGCAGCAATCCGGGCAAGAGAGAGGCAAGAAGAAGGACAAATGCCATTATTTCCAGAAAGAGGGGTACTACAAGAAATAGTGCTTCAAGTTCAAAAAGGGACCACAAGGAACAGCAACAGCAGCAGCAAAAGCAACAATCTCCACAGCAACAGCAGCAGCAGTCACAACAACGTCAGCAGTACCAGCAGCAGGAGCAGCAGAACCAGACCGGCATGCGCCATTTTGGCAACATGAACGTGGCCAAAATGGCGCATGGCGGTCGCGCACCTCCTTGGGGAGGTGCGCGACCGCCTCTTCATGGCAAAGTCTGACATGTCACAGAAGGAGAAGAAGGATCTAGCGTGGTACAAAGACTCTGGATGTACCAAGAGTCTGACGCACCACAAGGAGTGGTTTACGCAGTTGCAGTCCATCCCTCCCCGTCCTATCGCTTTGGGTGATGATCGGATGGTGTATGCTGAAGGGATTGGGATTGTGAAGATGTGGTTGGAGACCCCGTGTGGCATTGAAGTGGGAGTGTTCCATGGCGTGTTGTACGTACCTAATGCTGTGTTCAATCTTCTCTCAGTGTCATCTCTCACCAACACAGGACTGCGAGTCGTCTTTGACGATGACTATGGCGATATCCTCGACAAGGAAACAGGAGAGGAGTTGGCTAGGTAGGTGAAGGAAGGCGACATGTACCGCCTGCTGGGGGCAACCAAGATCCCGCGTAAGCGGAGTCTTGAAGTAGTGGTGCAAGCAACAGATGGCGAGATCTGGCATGTACACTACGGCCACATCGGCATGCGCGCCTTGCAGCAGCTTCAAACAAAGCAGATGGTGCGTGACCTGCCTACCATCTCTAACTTTGAGCAGCAGTTATGCATCGGCTCTTTGGAGGGGAAGCAGCACCGGGAGGCGTTCTCTGGAGTAAGGGAGCGTGCGAAGGAGGTGTTGGAGCTGGTCCACACGGACTTGTGTGGACCGATGCAGACCCAGAGCTTTGGAGGCTCTTGGTATTTCCTGATCTCCATTGATGATTTCAGCCGTTACACTACTGTGTAATTCCTTCCTTCCAAGGACCAATGCTTTGACAGGTTCAAGGAGTTCAAGGCCATGGTGGAGAACCAGACAGGCAAGAAGATCAAGGCGTTGCGCAGCGATCACGGTGGAGAGTACCTGAGCAAGGAGTTCTAGGAATACCTCGCAGCAGCTGGCATCAAGACGCAGCGTACCGTGCCGTACTCGCCGTAGTAGAACGGTGTAGCAGAACGCGCCAACCGTACCATTGTGGAGTCGGCGCGCTCCATGCTGCACGCGGCTCGGCTGACCTACGACTTCTGGGCTGAAGTAGTGAGCACTGCGGTCTACATCAAGAACCGCAGTCCAACTAAGGCGCTGGAGCAGATCACGCCGTACGAGGCGTGCTTCAGCAAGAAACCAAGCGTGGGTCATCTCCGAGCATTCAGCAGCCTGGCGCACATGCACGTGCCCAAGGAGAAACGGCAGAAATAAGACGCAAAGAGTGCGCAAATACTGATGATTGGCTATGACATGGCAAGCAAGGCCTATCGCCTCTACGAGAGGGATACAGGCCATGCCATCATCTCCAGGGATGTCGTTTTAAGGAGAGCAACGTCATCAGCACCAATATTCTCTATGAAGAGGCAGCGGAACCAGCAGTTGACGAGACAGTGGGAGTAGAAATCCTTCCTGACCCACTCTCTCCCGATCCTTTGTCTACTGTGACAGTGGGAGAATCACTCTACTCTCCCATGTCTGATACAGCGGATACAGCAGCCTCACCCGTAGAAGCAGAGGAGGGAGATGTAGCACCACCAGCAGCAGCAGTTGTGCCAGTAACACCACGCCAGCCACCCGCTAACGCTCCAGCACCAGGTCACAGGTACCCTCTTAGGGTGCGTTACAACCCTGGTGAGCGCGGCCATTTCTGGATGCTGCAGAAACCAGAACAGATGAATGTCGTAGTTGCAGCAGATCCAGATGAGCCAACGTCATACAAGGAGGGCATGGCTGCACCGGATGCAGCAGATTGGGCGGAATCCATGTAGCAAGAGATACAGTCGCAGCTAGACAACGGCACGTGGGAGCTGACTGAGCGTCCACCAAGACGTAAGTTGATCAAGTGTAAGTGGGTGTTAAAGAAGAAGCGGGGAGCAGATGGTAACCTGGAAAAGTACAAGGCGAGGTTGGTCGCCAAGGGCTACTCGCAGCAGGAGGGCATCGACTACACAGAAACTTTTGCCCCTGTTGCAACGTTTGCCTCTGTGCGTACGCTCCTCTCTTATGCAGCAACTGAGGACTTCGAGGTTCACCACATGGATGTCAAGAGGACATTCTTGAATGGTGACTTGGAGGAGGAGATCTACATGGAGCAGCCTGGCAAGGAGCACCTGGTTTGCAAGCTGTAGAAGTCGCTGTACGGCCTCAAGCAAGCGTCGTGTGCTTGGAACCAAAACTTGGATGCGGCGTTGCAGTGCATGGGGTCTGAGTGCAGCGAGTGTGACTACAGCATGTATCGCTGGCAGCATGAGCATGAGATCCTCATCATCATTGTCTATGTGGATGACATGCTCCTCCGTTCCAACAGTATTTATGCACTGTAGGAGTTCAAGGAGGCCATGCAGGAGCGCTTCCAGATGTCTGATCTCGAGGAGGCATCATACTTCCTCGATATCCAGATCATGCGTGATCGCAAATCACGCTCTCTCTCTCTCTTATAGCAGATTGGCTACATCAAGGACATCTTGCAGCGGTTCGGCATGGCGGAGGCCAAACCCATCGGCACGCCGCTAGAGACGCGGCAGTACCTCGTGAGCTTCAGCGGAAAAGCAGGTGCAGTTGAGCTACAGAAGTACCAGAGCGCCGTCGGCAGTCTTAGGTACCTGATGGTGGCAACCATGCCGGACCTCGCACAGGCTGTGAGCGCTGTGAGCCAGCACATGGCTAATCCCGGACCAGAGTACCAGAAGGCATGGAAACGGATCTTCCGCTACCTTGCTGGAACCATAAACGTCAGCATCACCTACTACGGCAACGACAACAGCGTCATGGGCTACACAAATGCAGATTGGGCTTCAAATCCTAAGACCCGCAAGTCCATCTCTGGACATGTGTTTCTCATGAATGGAGGTGCCATCAGCTAGTGTAGCAAGCGACAGGTGGTCGTGGCAACCTCTCGCACAGAAGCTGAGTTCGTCTCTCTCAGCTTTGGAGCCAAGGAAGCAGTTTGGCTCATGCGTCTCATGGTGGAGATGAGTGGGAGTGTAGCAGTTCCAGTTCCTGTACGCGTCGAAAACCAGAGCGCAATCGCACTCGCCAAGAATCCTGAGCACCATGCACACACCAAGCACATTGACATCGCATATCACTTCATCACGCACATGGTGCAGGAGGGTGCTATCAAGCTGGAGTTTACTCCAACCTGCAGGCAGGTCACTGATTTTTGCACCAAGCCGTGTAGTGACTCGTGAGAAGCAGCTGTTCTGCATGAAGGCATGTGGACTCAGCGCACTCTGACTGCGGCAAAGTGGGAGATTATTGGGAAATGAGCCATCTGGCTCAATGTTAGGTCCACAGGAGCAAGTTCCAGGAAACTTCCAGATGCCTGCTCTGATCGTCAATCCGTCTTCTTCATCGGAAAGATCAGGTGGCAAATTATCTACAGTCCAAGTTTCAAGCCGATCCAACGGTCGGATTGGGAGATATGAATTTTCAAAGTTTCAGGGGTCATGGACTGCCGATATCTGGGTGGCCCTGGGTGATGGCTCCATGCCTTAGCCTGAGAAAAGAAAAAGGCAAGAGGTCCAGGGTCAAGACCTGATGGGAGAAATATCCAAAAAGGTCCTTGGTCTTAGGATTGACTGTCAGAGAGTGCAGACTAGGATAAAGGTACCTCTCCTTACTTTTAGAAGAGGTGAGATCATTGTGTGCTAGCCATGGACAAATTGTGATTCTCCATGGGTTTGTGGGTGATGTGACCACTAGGAGTGTGCCATGAGAGTATTTTCTAGCTCTCTAGGTCGTGTGTGACTTTTCAGCCTGATTGTTAGGCTGATTTCCTCCCTTGTGTTAGATTGTGGACTCTAGTGTGTGAGCCTTAGCCTCCATAGCTAAGTGGTGTGGCTTGTGAGAGGGCTGACTTGCCCAAGCTTTAGCTCTTTCTGTACTCCATCATTTTTAGTGATTCAACAACCATTCTTCAGCACAAGTGATGCCCTTACAGTCCCAAATGCTCGCTACTCCAAGGCTCCCTTTCTCCTCCAGTTTCAACAGCCTCAACGGTAGAGAGGGAGACAGAGTCTTGCTTTCTACTTGCCTAGGAGACTGCACCACCATTCAGGAGGTACACAAAGACCAGCTGAGTCCGGTCTATTCTACACTCTCAGCATCGTACTTGGCCGGAGGCTTCTTCTGGCGCGTACTACGCCGGAGTGTTGCTGGTAGTACGTCAAGGCTTAGTTGCTTCTATTGCTCATGCGCTGCTAGTGATCCACTGTTTGAGGAAGAGCATCTGGTCTGAGTCAGAGTTTGACTCAGAGGTCTCAGACAACTTAGACTCACTGTCAGAGTTCATCGCTGTGTCAGCCTGCACAGCCTCTCTCCCTACCGCACTATCTTTCATTGGCACCATCTGCCAGTTCTCAGGTGCCTGATCACCTGACTCGAGCAACACAACCCACTCTCCTGATATGGGAGCATGAACAGGATCGAGTGACTCTGCCTTGCCGAGAGTCCTTACTTCAAACTTGACATCTCGGCTCTTGATGAGCTTTCCAGCCGCTTGGTCCCAGAGCCAGTACCCCTTGTGTGTAGTGTCGTATCCGACCATTACATACTTGCGAGCGCGTGCATCCAGCTTGCGACTTCCTTATCCTGCTTGGACCTTTGCCCAGGTAGTACAGCCAAAGACCCTCAAGTGTGAGGCGTCTGGTTTCTTCTCTGACCAAGCTTCATGTGGCGTTCTGAGCTACTTCTCTTGCTACTTCTTACAACGCCTTCCAAGCGCGGCTGCCTGAGTGAGAATCATAAGGTAGCAAGCAGTTATTGCAACTTCAGTCCAGAAGCGAGATGGGAATTTGGTGTCGAAGAGCATGCTTCGTGTCATGCCGAGGATAGTCTGGTTCACCCGCTCGGCAACGCCATTACTCTGGGGGGTGTAAGGCGTGGTGGTCTGGTGGTTGATGTCGTGTTGGCTCAACCAGAATTTTTACGCCTCGTACTCGCCACCGTTATCCATGCGTAGTGCCTTGACCTTCTTGCTTGTCTGCCACTCTACCATCGCGACAAACTCTTGTAGCTTCTCCTTGACCTCTCCCTTTCTCTTGAGGAAGTAGATCCATATCTTGCGACTGTGGTCATTGATGAAGGTCAAGAAATACTTGTTGTCTACGTTCAAAGGAGTCTCGAATAATCTGTACACATCAGAGTGAATGAGGTCCAAGATTGCTGTCGCACGTTGCCCATTACGCTCAAAGAGCTTTCTCTTTGCCTTGCCTTGGAGGTATGGCTCACACAGCTTCTTGCACTTTCCCTCATCCTTGGTCTTGCATCCCTCCATTCCATGAACAGTTGGAACTAGAGAACAGAGGGAGCCTTGGAGCAGCGAGCATGTGGGACTGAAAGGGCATCAGTTGTACTAAATAATGGTTGTTGAATCATTCGAAATGATGGAGCATATAGAGCTAGAGCTCGGACAAGTCAGCCCTCTCACAAGCCACACCACTTAGCCATGGAGGCTAAGGCTCACACACTGGAGTCCACAATCTCACACAAGAGAGGAAATCAGCCTAGCAATCAGGCTGACAACTCACATACGACCTAGAGAGCTAGAAAATGCTCTCATCGCATACTCCTAGTGGTCACATAATTCAAAATCCCATGGAGAATCGCCATGTGTCCATGGCTAGTACACAAGGATCTCACCTCACCTAAAAAGTAAGGATAGGTACCTTTTTCCTAGTCAGCACACTCTGACAAGGCAATCCAAGAATTTAGGACATTTTTGGATATTTCTCCCATCAGGTCTTGACCCTGGACCTCTTGCCCTTTTTCTGTTCTCAGGCTAAGGCATGGAGCCATCACCCATGGTCACCCAGATATCGGCGGTCGATGACCCGGAAAACTTCAAAAATTCCTATCTCCCAATCCGACCGTTGGATCGGCGTCAAACTTAGACTGTAGACATTGTGCCACCTGATCTTTCCAGTTTTGAAGTGGGATTGACGATCGAAGTGATCACATGAACTTACTCCTGTGGACCTGAAACTGAGCCGGATAACTCCTTTCTCAACATGAATCACTTCGTGCTGCTGCATAGCTTGCCGTGTGCTATCAGCCACATGGCCAGACCGCCTGTGCCACTGCTCAATATCTGTGTGGTTGGTGGAGTTGGTTGCCATGATGACAGCCTGTGATGCTACATCAGGCTTTAGAGACTTCGGCTCTTCAACCACTACATGTACTCTCAAGGGGCTTGGTTTGCAGCACATAGAGCCCATAAACTCTTTGGACCTGTGCGACCAGACTCTCCTTGGGATTGGAGATCTTGATGTCCTTGTTCTTAACAATCACGGCCTCTTCCTCCGTGAAGATGACCGTCATGTCGTGGTCCGTGATGTTGAACACCGACAAGAGATTTGCCGCAAAAGACGACATGTAGACAAAAATCTCCAGCTTCAAGTCTTTTTCAGCAACGTTCACGTTGATGCTGATCAACTTATCTCCGTCGCCTTACGCATGGACAAGGCTGCCATTGGCACACCTGAAGCGATATTCAGTGTCCCCAATGGAGATGAACCCATCCTTCTCCTTGAAGAGTGGTAGTTCATTCCAGTGTCAAGCCCATAGGCTCCACGCTTGAGCAGTGCCGCTCCCTTTGTTGCCAACACGCTCTCAGCCATCATGTTCGTCAACTCATTCTTATCCTTTCTTTTACCCTCATTTCTACCACCATGATCTTTGTCTTCCTTCTTTGGAGCCCTACACTCCCGTACCTAATCCCCAGGCTCGCCACAGTTATGGCACTTCCCAGGACGCTTTGAACCCTTTCTACCGTCACCATTACCTTTTCCTCCACCGCAACTGCTTCCGCTGCCACTCTGACTAGAAGAGGACCGTACAGTGCAGCATAGGCTGAAATGTTAGCCTCACTACGACCCCGACTGCTCCCACGACCACCGTACAGTGTAGAATAGGCTGAAATATTAGCCTCACTACCGCTGCGACACATGGCCTCTTTGCCTACGTACTCAGACACCGCCTCATACGTCAAATCCTCTTCCTTCCAACTGCCAAAGACGGTGATCAGAGGTCCCCAGCTTTCAGGTAGCGCCATGAGGAGGATCATGGCCTGCATGTTGGTGTCGATTTCCCAATTCATTTGAGTCACTTGCTGCAGCAGTCCTTCAAACTACAATAGGAAGTCCTGAATCGACTCTCCCTCGCTCACCCTCATCAAAATCAGCTTTTGAAGAATGAAGAGGCGATTTGCAAGAGCCATTGATTGGTGTACGCGTACAAGATTCTCATAAGCCTTTGATGCATGCGTGATACCTTGGAGGTGGACATGCTATGACTCATGCACTGATTTCACAAGAATTGCAAGCGCCATGTCATTTTTGACACTCCACGCTTCATATCCAGTATCTGTTTTTGGAGGTTCAACCTCTTCTCTAAGGAACATCTTTAAGTATCCACGCACCCTCATGACAATCTCAAATTGCCATTTCCACAAGGGAAAACCCATCCCTGTAAACTTTGACATCCCACTGTTGACCTGCTGAAGAGTGAGGATCGTGGGTGTCGTCATACTGCTTCTCTGCTTCTCTGCTTCTCTACTTTCTTGAGGCCAATAAAGGCTGATGTAGGCCGTTGTGTGCTACCGGTTTAGAAGGTGTAGATCCGTCGCTTACCCTTTAACCGGTGATCACCTGCAAACAGAAAAGAACGCACACTAGCGAACCCAGGGTCGTGCCTCCAAGGGCAGAGCTTATCCTAGTTAGGGTCCAAGGGTCGTATCTCCAAGGGCAGAGATTATCCTTGGCCCTTGTTCGCTAAATGCCAGCACCCGCCGTTGGAGCTGATGGAGCAGATGGAGCACATGGAGCTGATGGATCTGATGTGCGCTGTAAGATAGAGAGGGCGAGAGAGTCCGTAGAAGCATCCCTTATAACTAGTCAGTGTGGGTCCATAACCCTTTGTCAACCTGCCTGAGGCAACGGTCTAGAAAACGGGTTCTGACATAATGGTTCCCGCCGACCGCTCTTGGTATTACAACCAAGAGATGATATCACCCTCAGAGCCAAGATTCCACACTGAGGAGTTCATAGTAATTACTTCCTTGCACTGTGTCCTTAGCACCTGGTCACTTTCGCGCGAGAAGCAAACTCCTAGGGCTTAGACCAACCAATGGTTCTTTAGTGTCTCCCTCTGGTGGACAACTCTTTTAGGAGTCTCAAAGGTAGGAACTGTACTCAATGACAGGCAACTGACAGGTTCTTATAGTCCTAGAGCCTGCCTCTAGCCTAGGCGCAAAGTAGCTCCTTGGAGGAGCCACTTAGGGGAGAATCTGGATTGCGTATTCCCCCTTGCCTACATAGCGCTCCCTGTGACTACCAAGTTGCGCCAGCCACCAGGAAGGACCTTGGAATGTTCTAAGATGTCTCTCAAAACCTTCCTGTCCCCCTTTTGGTAAGAAAGAGAATTAGTCACTGGACTGGGATTTGACCCAATGACCTCTCACTCCAGAGACTAACTCTGGAATGTCTAAGCAACAAGTAGTTATCCTAGGTAGTGTTTGCTGGCTATACTATCCAGTTTAGACCAAGGAGACTTGCTCCAAAGGAGCAGTACACGCCTAGTCCGTCCTCTGCCTGTCCAAATTTCAGTGATGGACAAGGAGCATATCAGGTCAACACTTCCGTTTTCCCATACGTCTTACGCATCATCCTCTCTATTGGCTTCCTTCTTGCACTCCTCAACATTGCCTCCACTCCTTGTATCTCTCACTTGAAGGAGGATGACGGATCATCCTCTCCTTGTCATCCACTCATGGCACTCTCTTCCCCTGAGCCTGGCCACTCTCTGAGCATCTCATATCCCAGGTACCGGTGTCAACCCTATCTCGGAGTTCCCACTCCACCTCTACTCGAGACAAAACCTGTCAAGAAAATAAGGTGCGGATCACGTCCGCGGCCACGCAAAGGCAATCGGTCCTCCGGAGTAATTGTCCGTGCACCGCCATCTCATGGCACGTACCGGCCACCAGCTGGACTCACCTCACGAGATTCCCGCATACAATTGTCAACGATCGGCAAACCAGAAGTGCACTACCGACCGACAGCCAAACAGACCACCAAGAGGACCACATGCGGATCGGTCCAAGCTATAAGACAACAGAGTCGTGCGCAGTCCAGAGCGACACGACCAAGATCACTGTCGCCGTATCGTGGAGTCGGAAACCGACTCCAAGTACCGTGATAGCAGCACTAGCAGATGCGCGACTACGGCGACACACGTTGCATCTTATGTTGGAAAATCAGGATTTTCGTCACTGCAAGGCTGATTTCTGATCACGTAGGACCAATGGACAGATATCCTCGTCAGCAGTCCACTGTCCAAATTTCAGCCAAGTTGGATGGTTCAATCTGGAGATATGGGCAAAGGAATAAAAGTGACATAGATTATGTCACTATCTCACAAGTGGCCTACTTTGTTCTCGGCATGGGCACTTGGGATAGAAAGGCAAGAGGACTGGGGGAGAGGTCGCCACTCTCTCCCCCACTCCTCCGCCTACTCTACTTGACTCTACTCTACTGGACTCTGCTCTACTGATGGCGGGGTCAGTTACCGTCGTCCGGGAGTCTAACCCGGTACGAGGGCATGCCGCAGCCTCCTATTGATCTGCCAGAATAATGCAGACGGCCACCTTAGGTTCTGGCGTGATTTGCCGAAGTACACGTTCTGGCCTCGGTAAGGACCGAGTGCAAGTACGAGAGTGCGAGCATGAGCTCCTCGCAAATGCTGACGTGGCGAGTGCTGGAGCAGCAGAAACATGGACCGAAGATCGGAGCAGATGGACAGGCTTCGATTGAGACATTAGATTGAGAGAACGGAGCTGCGGGATCTTTATAAACAATGGATCGATGGATCGGAGAGCATCGCGCAGACGATGGAGCGATCGCAGCCGTCGCGGGATTGAGAGTGCAAGCACGAGCTCCTCTTCACCCGACGAGCGAGAAGATTGACGGGAGCAAAGGACCTGCCGCAGATCAGGACCATCTCGTCCGTGGATCGCACCGAGGGCACTGGGCATCCGCCAACCTCGGTCGCTCGGTGCCTGGGGACACCGACCGGCGTCTGGGACGCTCAAGGAAGACACAAGCGGACCGGACCAAGCTCGTGTATTTTGCTTGCTCTTTGTATGTCCTAGCCACTAGACTAGTATAAATAGATAGTAGTTTCATTTGTAGATCGCTTCATCTGTACTACACCATTTTGGAAGTATAGCATATCATTGGAAAGCTCAAGAGATGAGCCGTGTACTTCTGACTTCTGTGTAACCTCTTGAATCGTCAGTGTGTAAGTGATTGTGATTCTTTGCAGCGTACAGTTGCAGTGTGTACATCACAGTGCATTTCAGTCACAGTTGCTTAATTTTTTGTCTCCTGAGACACCTGTAATCTTGGAGAAGTGCTAATTCTCACATTTGGTGTTAGAGCAGGAGGTCCCTTCATCAGGAGCAGTCGTTGCCATGGCATTACTCACAGGAAGCGGCCATCATGATCATTTCAAGATACCAATCTTCAACGGCAATGACTATCAATCTTTTGCGTTCAACATGAAAATGGTATTCATGAACAAAGGACTATGGAGGGTGGTCACCGACCTACCTACAGACGTTGTGGACGCTAATGCCTAATGCCTCTGCCGAGGAGAAATTCAGTCATAAATGTTGGGAAAGGAGCCATCCGGCTCAATTTCAGGTCCACAGGAGCAAGTTCCAGGAAACTTCCAGATGCCTGCTCCGATCGTCAATCCATCTTCACCATTGCAAAAATCAGGTGGCAAATTATCTACGGTTCAAGTTTCAGGCGGATCCAACGGTCGGATTGGGAGATATTAATTTTCGAAGTTTCGGGGGTCATGGACCGTCGATGTCTGGGTGGCCATGAGTGATGGCTCCATGCCTTAGCCTGAGAAAAGAAAAAGGCAAGAAGTCCAGGGTCAATACCTGATGGGAGAAATATCCAAAAAAGGTCCTTGGTCTTAGGATTGCCTTTTCAGAGTGTGCTGACTAGGATAAAGGTACATCTTCTTACTTTTTAGGTGAGGTGAGATCCTTGTGTGCTAGCCATGTGTCCATGGCGATTCTCCATGGGTTTGTGGGTGATGTGACCACTAGGAGTGTGCCATGAGAGCATTCTCTAGCTCTCTAGGTCGTGTGTGACTGGTCAGCCTGATTGTTAGGCTGATTTCCTCCCTTGTGT
>SZWC01036002.1:0-16340 GCA_023375785.1 Penium margaritaceum | reverse complement strand
CTCTCTCTCGCTCTCTCTCTCTCTCTCTCTCTCTCTCTCTCTCTCTCTCTCTCTCTCTCTCTCTCTCTCTCTCTCTCTCTCTCTCTCTCTCTCTCTCTCTCTCTCTCTCTCTCTCTCTCTCTCTCCCTGTCTCTCTCTCCCCCGTCTTCGCCTTTTCGTCCGTGCTCGCAGTTATATTTTATCCTGAACTTTTAAGTCTAAAAAATTACCAAACTCAAGAAGCGAGGACGAAATCTCATTTCCAACCACGTTCATTCGTAACACGTAATGTCTCCAAGAACACGGGAATTTCTAAGAAGCATTTCAAGTGAACGAGGCAGGAAAACGCGGCCTACGCAGCGCCCCGATAATCTGTTCGATATGGACCTCACTGGAGCTGTCATAGCTCTCAACAAATGTTTTCCCATCGCCGCAGAGAACATATTGTGATGAGTATAGATGTGTTTTCAGCCCGATCCATATCCTCTTCCAAAAAAAAAAGCACACTAATTCATTTCATAAATGTTACATTAACATAAAATTAAAATATTTCAAAATCAATACATATATTTTTACCATATTTTTGTTTTGAAATTTCTTATCCTTCATACCCACACATGGATCTAGGTGCACAGTTGTCCAATCAATACTCTAAAAGGATTTTATTTCAAAATAAATTGTTCCTTTTATATATAATACAAAAATATTGAAATATTGACATAAATAGTTCTCAGATTTCAATGCACAAATCATGCAACCAATGCGGCTTTCACAAATCCTTGCCTCATGATGTAGAAGTGTGTGTATACACGCTTAAGTCAAAGGGGGTTGAAGAAAAATGGAGCGAGGTACCCTTTTCAGTCACCTCCCATGGAGCGCAACAAGAAGTCCACTGGTTTTCACCAAAGGTAAGCAAACGTGACCAAATGGATTAGGGTTTTAGGTCAAAACCACTGTCAAATGGCCCTCATTATGTCCTCCATGCTTTTTCCCATCACAAGAGCTCGGATACCAGAGGATACAGTGAGAAAATTCGTTGAAGCTTCCTAGCGACATAGCCGCTAAGTGGGCGTCAATGCCTAGTCAGACAGTGACGACAGTCACAAATTGTGCACACACCGGCAAGGGTCTGGCTAGGAGACACAAGTCAATGTGTCAGAATGCTTCAATAGCATTTGCAGAGAGAAATGAAAAATGACAGGTCCATGGCATAAGTACCTGCCGCGGCACACGGCGGGTGTCCCACGCGGCAGCGCACGATCTGTCTTAAAACCGGCCCAAAATCATTGTTTTGGCCGTAACTCTACGCACACATGTCAAAACGCTACACCGTCTAAACCTAGACTTGCACAATCACAAACTGGACGCTAAGACTGGTCACATGCATGCATCCGGCATCAAACGGTAGACACACAATGCAAAAACATGCAAATCAGGCCCACGACCAGTCCAGCGATAAAGTCTTGCGTGCTGCAGAAAAACTGCAAGAGGTTCCGGGGTAGTTTCCACAGCTCTGGAACGGTCGTCGGTCAACTCCAAGCTGGTAGTCCGCCACCAGATGACACACCAGTACCACTAGGGCCCGCATCAGGGATCTACACGAGTATCCACACGACCGAGTGGTCATAGTTAATTGTACAGGTCAACAGGAACGTCACAAATCACAACACTCCCCCATGACCCGATGGTACGCATGTCCATGTATGTGCATCATTGAGATGAGCACGACAATGAGTGCAATGATAGATGTGACACGGACACAGACACCACCCCACACTCAACCACTCTCAAGCAAGGGGCGAAGTCCGACACAACGAATGGCCACCAGGAGCTTTCCGCGCAATACTGCCTTCGTCAAGAAGTGAGCACGTTGCATGTCAGTGCCAACCCAAATGACTGAGATCACGCACGAAGTGATGCTCAATTGCAATGTGCATCATGTGAGCATGAAATACACAAAAGTTCTCCGCAATGGCAAGAGCACTCTGGTTTTTGCAACGGAGCACAATGGTGGGAACTGACTGACCCAGCTCAAGGAACAGGCGCTGCAGCTATACCGCCTCAGCAGCCCCTGTACCCAGAGCGACATACTCTGCCTCCGATGAGCTACGTACAATGCATCCCTGCTTCCCGCTACGCAAGGACACAGCGGTACCACCGAGCAGAAACATGTAACCGGTGTGATTGCGTCCATCTGGGCTTCAGGGACTTCAGTGTAGCCATCAAGGACCACCGAACACTGCTAGCAAAAGCAAAGTCCGAGGTACAGTGTGGAGACCACGTACCACACCACTCGCACAGCCGTGTGAAGGGCTCTAGCGCGTTGAGCCTGCAAAAACTTGGCAAGGAGGTTGACGGAAAATGCGATGTCAGGACGTGTGGTAGTGGCCAGGTACATGAGAGATCCGATGAGACGGAGGTACAAGGTCACATCCACTGTCTCCCCCACCTGTGTGGGATTATCCACCTTGAGGGCGTCCTGCCCGTTAGGTGTGAGAGGTATGGAGGCCGTGGGTAGTGCGCCGAGGAGGTCACAGAAGCGCTCCCCCACAACACGTGCGTATTGGGCCTCATGCAGTAGTAGTGTACGACGTCTACGGTCTCGCACGATCTCCATGCCAAGGAACACCGGTGCAGGACGAAGGTCCTTCATCCTGTAGGTAGTCTGGAGGACAGCCTTGGCCTCCTTCACGCCCTCTAGTGAAGGAGACGTGATCAGAAGGCTATCGGCATAGATCAGCATGGCAGTGAACCGCTCAAGCGTTCATCGGATGAAGAGAGTTGGATCTGCCTCGCTCAGTACATATCCCGCACGAGTCAACGTGCCAGTCATCTCCTAGTTCCAACACCGAGGAGACTGCTTCAGGCCGTACAAGGACTTGCGCAAGCGCCAGACCTTGTCACCGTCCTCAAAGCTGGGTGGCTGAGCCACGTAGATCTCCTCATCGAGAGAGCCATGGAGGAACGCATTGTTCACATCCATCTCGTGAAGTTCCGAGTCATGCTGAGCCACTACACCGAACACAACTCGAGCTGAGGTCATGCAGTTGACAGGGGCGAAGGTGTCAGTGTAATCGATTCCCTCAATCACAGAGTACCCCTCGATGGCCAAGCGAGCCTTGTGGCGTTCCAGTGAGCCATGTGGCTTCACTTTCTTGCGAATGACCCACATGACCTGAGTAGCCTTCCTTCTAGGTGGAAGGTCGACTAGCTCGAAAAGTCCGTGCTCTCGGATGGCGTGAAGCTCATCCTCGTAGGCAACACGCCAAGCGTCAGCATCCTGTGATGAGAGAGCTGCCCTTAGTGTGCCCGGATCAGGCGCCAAAGAGGGAGAGCTGTGCGTGGCAAGAGCGTACGCCTTTGTGCTAGGTCTGACGACCATAAGATCGGCTGCTGCATCGCAAGCAATGTGAAACTCGCGAGTGACGAGATCGTGCCCTATGGGACAAGCTGGATGGACCTCTGTGTGCTCGGTGCGGACAGTCAGGCCTAGGGCCTTTGTGTCAGGATCGCCACTCGCGATACTACGAGTGGAGCGCCTGGGTGCAGGACCAGATACTTGCTAAGTTTCGGAGTCCAACGGTTGAAGACGACCGCCAGGCTCACGGGAGTAACCTGGGCTCAAGGGGCGCACCTCAGGCTCAGAGACAGGCACAAGCGCAAGTACGGAGGGCTGAGGCAAGAGAGCTGGTGATGCCGTGCGAGGAGATGCGGGTGTGGGAGACACGGGACTCGGGGTGACAGTAGGAGCAGGTGAGGCAGGGCCATGCACAGAGGCAGGAGTGCCGGCGGACATAGGTACGCTCACAGGAGTACGCACAGGTACAGGATCATGGGTACCTGAGGGATGCGAGGAAACGGGGGTAGAAGTCGGCGGTGATGGAAAGGTCTCTGGACCAACAGCCATGATCGTTGGGTCATCAAGAGCCGGAGACCGCGAAGTGGAGGGAGCTCAAACGGACACATCAACCTGGTGAGGGGTGCTCGCAGGCGTAGACTCCCTCATCCGGCAAGAGACCTCACACGTAGGAAGGTGTGTGATAGACAGCGATGTAATCGATGTCAGATCACGGTAGGTGAGGGACTCAAAGAAAAGCTCGTCACGGGACACAACAATGCGACGGCGAGTAAGGTCCCAAAAACACCAGGCCTTCGACCGCGGGGAGATGCTGACGAAGGCACACAAGTGGCCCCGCAGTGAGGCCTTGGACCTCTGCTGGTCCTCGGTGTACCAAATAGAAGCCAAGGATCCCCAGACGCGAGCGAGGCATAGGTTAGCACGGTGACCGAACCAAAGCTCATACGATGTGACATTGTTCGGATGGGGATCGTGTGGGAGGCGGTTCCAGACCCAAGTCATGTAGGCAAAGCCCTCAAAAGCGAAGGACTCCACTAGACCGCACTCAGACCGCATAGCGCGAACCAAATCCTCCATGGTGCGGTTCCAACGTTCAGAAACTCCGTTCTATTGAGGAGTAGCAGGAGCGGAGACCTGGTGTAAAATCCCGTGCTCATTGAAGAAGCTGTCCATCTCGCCTAGAAACTCGCCACCACGATCCAAGCAGAAGGTGTGCAGCGTGTGGCGAGACTGACGCTCATCCATCACTAGCCAGAGGGGAACCACGTGAGCGGCGTCACTCTTCTAGCGCAAGCTGTAGACCCACCACATCCGGGTGAAGTCATCAGTCAGGGTCTGGACGTATCGACCCCGATCGGAAAAAGACTCGACAGGAAGAGGACCAAGGAGGTCCGAATGGACTAACTCGAGAGGGCAAAGGGCGCGAGAGCGGGAGTCAGGGTAAGTGCAGCGATGCATCTTACCCTGGGCACAGAAGAGGCAGTCGGTCTTGGGCAACTTCTCAAAAGAAGCTGCGTCAAGACTAAGAGCGGGTTGTGTCCGAATGAGGTTTGACACAGTGTCGGAGCCCACATGACATTGTCGATGATGAAGCAATCGCTGGTGCTCAGGACATAGGACTCCAGTGACAAAAACACGAGCTTAAGGGGAGGGAGAGCAAGGAACAGAAGTCTAGGAGACACGATACAGGTGATCCACAACAGAGGCACATAGAACAACGCTGCAAGTGTCAATAGCAGTCACAGTCGCGGACTCGACAATGTGCTCCGCAGAGAGTCCCATAAGTGTGCAAGCATGCACAAAAAGCAAACTGAGCTCAAGGTCACGCACAAACAACACCTTAGAGAAATACAAGGGGCCAGACAAACCATCGAAACGCACGAGCGCAACACCCTAGACTGGCAAGGACTGACCAGTGCCTGTGCGGACGGAATGAACAGACGCAACACAGCCAAGAACAACGAAATCACTACGACGACACGTCATGTGATGAGTGGCACCTCAATCCATGATCCCAGTGTCGCCGAAATCACGACTGGAGGACGTCACTGTACAACGAGAAACTGAACACTCAGCCTCAGACGGACGCTGGGTAGCAGGTGGGGAGGAACGACGAAGGGCACAAAGGTGAGACTTATGAATCCAATCTGTACTGTTAGGCCCATCATCATCACATGCCGACTGTGCCCCCCCACACGAGTCATCCTGGGTCACTAAAACAGACGGACCGACAGTCTGTGAACCACCCGGCTGTGACAACATACATGCACCTCCCTGAAAGGGGAGTGCTAGAAGGTGGCGGAGCTCGGCGATGGTGCGGTCAAGTGGGTCGGGGTTGCCGCTGGTCGCTGGTGAAGAAGCGGGAATTTCTACGGTCGTGGGCGTCGCACGTCCGGAGAATGTGCTGCTCGATGTAGACCGGAGTGCCTGCGCAGCCTGGAGCCAGCGAGTAATCCGTGCCCAGTCGAGCGGCTGCTGGCACTTGGTGTAGGGATGGGCGCCTCCACAGTTGTAGCAGTGAACTGAGCGTCAACCGCTACTACCCGATGATGGCTGCCGCTACAGCTGTTGCTGGCCCGAGCCGCGGTTTCTTCGCCCCTTCTTCCCCTGTGCTGTGGCGCGACACCCTGTGTCTGAGTCGGTGTAATCGGGGTGGAAGGGGAGGACGAGGACGAGGCGCAAGATGGAGGATTCTACAGGAGGGGCGTCGGTGGTGATGCAACGATTGCTATAGCAATGGAGGTCTCTTGATGAGCCATGGCTGCCTCATGTGCTGAACTCACCTGGAGGAAAAGGTGGTGCGCCCAGGAAAGAAGCTACAGTGAGGCCGAGAAAGGCTCGAGCACATCATCGCTGTACAACGTGAAGATGTCTATGTGCTCAAGGCGAACCCCGAGCATGATGGTGCAGAACGCCCATAGCTGCGTACCTCTTGAAGTCCCAAGGCGCGTGTAAATGCACATGGCATGTCGCCTTTAGTCTGCTGCGGGCTCGGCAAGCCCCTGGCGAAGGGAGTGAAAGGCACGGATGTGTGCAGCGCGAGTGGCGTGCGTCTCTGTAGCAAGTAGGGACAATGCTAGGTCCAAGCGCCCGCATGGATCAGCGCCGGTGCCTGTGCCCGCCTCGCCAAGGAACGAGCGGAAGTCAATGACAGTCTCGCACGGCATGGCATAGAGGAGTCCGCGCATCGCCCTAGCTGCTGTCAGCACTTGAGCTTGGTCCGTAGTCTGATACGGACTGTGGTAGTAGGGCCACACGCCCTTTCATGTAGCCCAGACCTGAAAGAGGATCTCCGAGCAGTCAAAGCCGTCCTCGCTGAAATACCGGGGGGGGCGACGTCTTGAAGTCCTTGGGCTACCCCTCCGTAGGGAGAGCAGCCACAGGCTGGGAAGGATGAGAGATGGGAAAGACGCCAGGAAGAGAGAAGGCGCTAGGGTGGAGGTCAGGCAACGATTGAAGATCCGGAAAACGGGATGTGTGTGGGGGCCGAGAGCTCATCTGAAGCTCGCGGATACGCACCTGAAGCACACGAATCTCGCGCTCCGGGGAGTCGCCCTCCATGCCTGGCATGTCTGGATCCTTGTCCCAAGGCTCAAGAGGTGGCTGGTCAGCTCCAACTCCTGTCTCCGGCGCTGGAGCTGTCAGCCGTGTAGTGGGTGCGACCCCGGCCGCTCCCTCAGAAGTCTGTCGTGGAGTCGTGGAATGACCTCAAAGGAGCTCGGTGAGTGTACGGATGGCGTTTGTCTGCTCTTGCTACAGTCGACACATCTTGTCTTGCTGGCTTTGCATGTCCTCAATGGCCTGCGAACGTGGGCTCATGACCCATGAGGAGGAAGCAGAGGGATCTAGCACCCTTTTTCCCTTCTCGTCGGATGGAGCCATTGTGCCGCTCAGTATGGGCCGAGACGTCAAAGTGGTGGAATTGCGGAAACGTGAGCGTTTCTTGAGGAGTTGAAACATTGGCATCTTTTGAACCTTCGACCAAACATTTCACTAAGGCAGGTGCAGACATCAGGAGAAATTTGCTGACGTCAGCAAGACCTGATGGCGTCATCAAGTCAAGATGATGACATCAGTTTGCTACCCCTTTTTTTGTTTTCAACCCTCGCGACTGCTACGCGAGCTGGCGGCCGCTCCGCAGGAGCCGCGCGGGAGCTGCACGAAAGCTGCACAACAACTTCTGCTCGGCTGCTACTACTGTTGCATCATGATCTACAGCAATAGCCGAGCGGCTGCGTGCGGAGTGGCTGCCTGGCCACTGCGCGCGCGGTTGTGGCAGCAGCCGCGTGCTGCTGCTGTTGCTGCTACGTGCAGCAACACAACAGCGGCGGAGAGAAATGACAAATGACAGGTCCATGGTATAAGTACCTGCCGCGGCACACGGTGGGTGTCGCACGCGGCAGTGCAAGGTCTGTCCTAAAACCGGCCCAAAACAACTGTTCTGGCCGTAACTCTACGCACACATGTCAGAACGCTACACCGTCTGAATCTAGACGTGTAGAATCACAAACCGGACGCTATGACTGGTCACATGCATGCATCCGGCATCAAACGGTGGACACACAATGCAAAAGCATGCAAATCAGGCCCACGGCCAATCCACTGATAAAGTCCTACGTGCTGCAAAAAAACTGCAGGAGGTCGTGGGTAGCGTCCAGAGCTCTGGAACGGTCGTTGGTCAGCTCCAAGCTAGTAGTCGGCCACCAGATGACGCATCAGTACCACCAGGGTCCGCATGAGGGATCTGCACGAGTATGGACACGGTCGAGTGATCATAGTAAACTGTATAGGTCAACAGGAACATCACAAATCACAAACAATCCAAACCTGTACAGTTTAACATGACCACTCGGCCGTGTCCATACTCGTTCAGATTCCTGATGCGGACCCTGGAGGTGATTTGTGACATTCGTGACGACCTGTACAGTTTACCGTGACCACTCGGCCGTGTCCATACTCGTGCAGATCCTTGATGCGGACCCTGGAGGCACCGGTGCATCATCTGGTGGCGGACTACCATCCTGGAGCTGACTGACGACCGTTCTAGAGCTCTTGACGCTACACGGGACCTCCTGCAGTTTTTCTATAGCACACAAGAGTTCATCATTGGACTGGACGTGGGCCTGATTTGCATGTTTTTGTATTGTGTGTCCACCGCTTGATGCCGGATGCATGTGACCAGTCATAGCGTCCGGCTTTTGATTCTACACGTCTAGGTTCAGACAGTGTAGCGTTCTGATATGTCTGCGTAGAGTTATGAACAAAACAGTGGTTTTGGGCCGGTTTTTGGACAGATCTTGCACTACCGCGTGCGACACCCGCCGTGCGCAGTGGCAGGTACTTATGCCATGGACCTATCATTTGTCATGTCTCTTTGCAAACGCTATTGAAGCATTCTCACACTTTGCCTTGTGTCTCCTAGCCAGACCCTTGCCGTTGTGTGCATGGTTTGTGACTATCGTCACCGTCTGACCAGGCACTGACGCCTAGTCAGCGGGTGTGTCGCTAGGAAGCTTCCATGCATCTTCTCATGGTATCAGAGCGGTGAGACAGTTCTCACCGAGTTGCGCAACAGAGACGCAACAGAGCAGCAATAGTGAAAGTCACTTCTACAGCAGATCCAAAGGAACCTATCGATGATGACAGCGGATTGCCGTCGACGTCGTCCACCATCACTATGTGACATTGCATCAGCAACAGCTGCTAACGGCAGCAGGAGACAGTTCCAGTAGACTACAGTCGCCAACAGCTGCACACATCGGCACATGCAACAGCAGCAGCACTGAGCAGTAGTAGCAACGGCGGCAGCAGCGCGCAACAACAGCAGCGCGCGGCGGTAGTAGCACCACAGCAGCACGCAGTGGCAGCAGCACAGCAGCAGCGCAAGAGCAGCATCATCAACAGCGGCAATGCAGTAGTAGTGGCAGTAGTAGCGGCGGCACTAGCAGCGGTGGCAACAGTAGCAGCAGCAGTGCGCCGCGGCAGCAGTAGCAGCAGTAGCGCGCGACGGCGGCACCAGTGTGTAGTAGCCGCAATGCGCAACAGTAGCAGCAGTGCGCAGCTACAGCCACGGCTGCGCACACAGCCGCCAAGCAGCTGCCCCGCATGCAGTAGCGCGGCTACTGTTATAGCTGACACCGTAGTAGCAACAACAACTGAGCGGAAGCTACGTGGTAGCTTCCACTCAGCTTCCGTGCGGCTGCTATGGAGCGGCCGCCTGCTCGCGCAGCAACCACAAATGTTGATGAAAGAAAAGAAAAGGAAAGGGAGGCAAGCTGGCATCAGCATTTTGACTTGCTGACATCATCACATCAGCAACTCACTGCTGATGTCAGCACTTGCCTTAGTGAAATTTTTGGCTGTAGGGTCAAAAGTTGCCAGCATTTCAACTGTTCGAGAAATGTTCATGTTTCTGCAATTCGACCACGTTGAAGTCTCGGCCCATAATGAGCGGCACCATGGCTCCATCCGACGAGAAGGGAAAAAGGGTGCTAGATCCCTCTTCTTCTTCCTCAGGGGTCATGAGCCCATGTTCGCAGGCCATTGAGGACTTGCGGAGCGAGTAGGACGAGATGCGTCGCCTGTAGCAAGAGCAGACTGATGCCATCCATACACTTACCAAGTTCCTTTGAGGACATTCCAAGACACCATGATAGACTTCTAAGGGAGCGGCCGGGGTCGCACCCTCTACCCAGGAGTCAGCTCCAGCACCAGAGACAAGAGCTAGTGCCGACCCGCCACCTCTTGATCTTTGAGACAAGGATCCAGACATGCCAGGCATGGAGGGCGACTCCCCCGAGTGCGAGATTCGTGTGCTTCAAGAGCGTATGCGCCAGCTTCAGATGAGCTCTCGGCCCCCCCACACATCCCGCTTTCCGGAGTTTTGATCGTCGCCTAACCTCCACCCCAACGACTTCCCTCTCCCCGGTGTCTCTCCCTTCTCTCCTCCATCCCCGCTTGTGGTTGCTCTCCCTACGGAGCGGCAACCCAAGGACTTCGAGACGTCGCCCCCCTGGTATGTCAGGGAGGACGGCTTTGACTGCTGAGAAATCCTCTTTCAGGTCTGGGCCACTTCAGAGGCCGTGTGGCCCTACTACCACAGTCCGTATCTGACTAAGGACCAAGCTTAGGTGCTGGTAGTGGCTAAGGCGATGCGCGCACTTCTCTACGCCATGCCGAGCGAGACCGTCGTCGACTTCCGCTCGTTCCTTGGCGAGGTGGGCACAGGCACCGGCATTGATTCACACGGTGGCTGGGATCTTGTGTTGTCCCTGCTTGCTATAGAGACGCACACCACCCGCGTTGCACACATCCGTGCCTTTTACTCCCTTTGCCAGGGGCCTACCGAGCCTGCAACAAACTACTAGCAACGCACCATGTGCATTTACACGTGCCTTGGGACTTCAGGAGGTACATCGCTGTGGGCGCTCCGCTCCATCATGCTTGGGGTTTGCCTTGAACACACAGACATCTTCACGCGGTATAGCGACGCCGTGCTCGAGCCTTTTTCGGCCTCACTACAGCTTTGTCCCTGGGTGCACCAGCTCTTCCTCCACGTGACTTCCGCGCGTGAGGCAGCCGTGGCTCATCAGGTGACCTCCATTGCTGCAACAGTCGTTGCATCACCACCGGTGCCCCTCCTGCAGACTCCTTCTCCATCCTCTGTCTCGTCCTCCTCCTCCCCTTCCACCCCGATTACACCGACTCAGACACAGGGTGTCGCGGCAGCAGCATAAGGGAAGAAGGGGTGACAGAGGCGCGACTCGGGCTAGCAGCAGCCGCAGCAGCAGCCGTCATTGGGTAGTAGAAGTGGACTCTCCATTCATTGCTACAACTGTGGAGGCGCCCATTGCTATACCGAGTTCCAGCAGCCGCTCGATTGGGCACGGATTACTCGCGGGCTCTAGCCTGCGCATGTGCTACGGGGTACGTCGAGCAGCACATTCTCTGGGCGCGCGGCGCCCACGACCGCAGCAGTTCCTGTGGGGACCAGCGGCGACCCAGACCCCCATGACCGCACCATCGCAGAGCTCCGCCACCTTCTGGTTGCGGAGCTCTGTGGTTCACAGACCGTCTGTTTGTCTGTTCTTCTGGCTCAGGATGACTCGTGTGGGGGTGCACAATTGGTATGTGATGACGATGGGCCAAACTATATGTATTAGATTCATGAGTCTCACCTTTGTACCCTTCATCGTTCCTCCCCACTTGCTGCCTAGCGTTCGTTCGAGGCTGAGTGTTCACTTGCCCGTTGTATAGTGACGACCTCTAGTCGTGATCCCGGTGGCACTTGGATCATCGACTGCGGTGCCACTCATCATATGACATGTCGTCACAGTGATTTTGTTGTTCTCGGCCCTGTTGCTTCTGTTCGTTCTGTTCGCAGTGGCTCTGGTCAGTCCTTGCCAGTCCAGGGTGTTGGGGTCATCTGTTTTCATGGTCCGTTGGGCCGCCTCTATCTTTCCAAGGTGATGTTTGTGCCTGACCTTGAGCTCAGTTTTCTTTCTGTACGTGCTTGCACACGGATGGGACTTTATGTGGAGCACACTGCAGAGTACGCGACTGTGATTGATATTGACCCTAGTAGCGTTGTACCTATTGAATCTGTTGCGGATGACTTGTATCTTGTCTCTCAGACTTTTGCTCCTTGTTCCCCCTCCCCTTTCGCTCGTGTTTTTGTCACTGGTGTTCTGTCTCCTAAGCACCAGCGATTTCTTCATTGCCGCCTTTGTCATGTAGGCTCCGACACTTTGTCGAAGCTCATTCGGACACAGCCCGCCCTCGCTCTTGATGCGACTTCTTCCGAGAAGCCACAAAAGACCGACTGCCACTTCTATGCTCAGGGTAAGATGCATCGTTGCACCTACCCTGACTCCCATTCACACGCACTTCGCCCTCTCAAGTTTGTTCATTCGGACCTTCTTGGTCACCTACCTGTCGAGTCTCTGTCCAATCGGGGCCAACACGTCCTGACCCTGACTGATGACTTCACCCGGATGTGGTGGGTCTACAGCCTGCGCCAGAAGAGTGACACTGCTATCGCAGTTCCCCTCTGGCTAGTGATGGCTGAGCGTCAGTCTCGCCACACGCTGCACACCTTCCGCTCGGATCGTGCCGATGAGTTCCTTGGCGTGATGGACAACTTCTTCGTCGAGCACAGGATTTTTCACCAGGACTCCGCTCCTGCTACTCGTCAGGATAACGGTGTTTCTAAGCGCTGGAAGCATACCATGGAGGATGCAGTTCGTGCTATGCGATCAAAGTGCGGTCTTCCAGAGTCCTTCGCTTTTGAAGGCTTTGCCTACATGACTTGGGTCTAGAACCGCCTCTCGCACGGTCCTCTTCCGGACCACGTCACATCGTATGACCTCTCGTTCGGCCACCGTGCTGACTTGCGCCTCGCTTGCGTCTTGGGATCCTTGGCTTCTGTGTGGTACACTAAGGACCAGTAGGGTCCAAGGTCTCACCGCGGGGTCGGTTGTGCGCCTTCATTGGTGTCTCCCCGCGGTCGAAGGCATGGCGCTTTTGGGACCCTACTGGTTGTCGCATTGTTGACTCCCGCGACGCACTCTTCTTTGAGTCCCTCACCTACCATGATCTGACTTCGATCACATCGCTGCCCGTCACACATGTTCCCACGTGTGAGGTTTCTCAACGGATGGAGGAGTCTACGCCTGGGAGCACTGATCGCAAGGTTGATGTGTCCGTGCGAGCTCCCTCCACTTCTCTAGCGCTTGATGACCCTGCGATCATCGCTCTCGGTCCAGAGATCTCTCTAGCACCACCGGCTTCTACCCCTGCTCCTTCACGCCCCACAGGTACCCATGATCATGTATTTGTGCATACTCCTATGACCGTACCTGTGTGCGTCGGAACTCCTACCTCTGTACGTGGACCTGCCTCACCTGCTCCTACTATCACACCAAGCTCAGTGTCCCCCACACCCGCATCTCCTCACAAGGAATCACCATTTCCCTTACGATTGTGCCCGAACCTGAGCCCGAGGTGCGCCCCTTGAGCCAAGGTTACTCCCTTGAGCATAGCGGTCGCCTTCGACTATTGGACTTCGGAGCTCAACGAGTGTCTGGTCCCGCATCCAGGCACTCTACTCAAAGCATCGTGAGTGGTGATCCCGGCACAAAGGCCCTAGGCTTGAGTGTCCGCACTGAGCACGCAGAGGTACATCCAGCGCGTCCCGTAGGGCACGACCTCGTCACTCGCGAGTTTCATATCGCTTGTGATGCAGCAGCCGATCTTGTGGTCGTCAGACCTAGCACTGAGGCGTGCACTCTTGCCACGTAGAGCTCTCCCTCTATGGCGCCTGACCCGGGCACAGTGAGGGAATCTCTCTTGTCACAGGATGCTGACGCTTGGTGTGCAGCTTGCAAGGATGAGCTCCGTGCCATCTGAGAGCACGGACTTTACGAGCTAGTCGAACTTCCACCAGGGAGGAAGGCTATTCAGGTCAAGTGGTTCTTTCGTAAGAAGGTGAAGCCGGATGGCTCAATGGAATGCCACAAGGCCTGCTTGGTCGTCAAGGGGTACTCTCTGATTGAGGGCATCAATTACACTGACACCTTTGCCCCTGGCGGCCGCATGACCTGAACTCAAACTCTGTTTGGTGTAGTGGCTCAGCATGACTGGGAACTGCACCAGATGGATGTGAACAATGTGTTCCTCCATGGCTCTCTGGATGAGGAGATTTACGTGGCTCAGCCACTTGGCTTTGAGGACGGTGACAAGGTGTGGCACTTGTGTAAGTCCTTGTAACGCCTCAAGCAGTCTCCTTGGTGTTGGAACCAGGAGATCACTGGCACCTTGACTCATGCGGGATATGTACAGAGCGAGGTAGATCCCTCTCTCTTCATCCGATAGACGCCTGAGCGATTCACCGCCATCCTGGTCTATGTCGACGACCTTCTGATCGCGTCTCCTTCATTGGAGGCTATGAAGGAGGCTAAGGCTGTCCTCGAGACTGCTTACAGGATAAAGGACCTTGGTTATGCAGCGGTGTTTCTTGGCATGGAGATCGTGCGAGATCGCAGACGTTGTACTATAGTACTGCATCAGGCCCGATACGCACGTGTTGTGTGGGAGCGCTATAACGACCTTCTCGGCGTAGTGCCCACGGGTTCCACACCTCTTACTCCTGATGGGCAGGATGCCCTACAGGTTGACGATCCCACATAGCTGGGGGAGACAGTGGGTGTGACCCTGTACCTCTGTCTCATCGGATCTCTCATGTACCTGGCCACTACCAAACGTCCTGACATCGCATTTTCCGTCAACCTCCTTGCCCCGTTTTCAGAGACTCCACGCGCAAGAGCCCTTAACACGACTGTGCGAGTGGTGCGGTACGTGGTCTTTACACCGTACCTTGGACTCTTATTTCTTCGGCAGTGTTCTGTGGTCCTTGACAGGTACACCGACAGTGACTGGGCCTAGAGCCAAGATGGACGCAGTTGCACTGGTTATGTGTTCCTGCTCGGTGGGACCACTGTGTCCTGGCGTAGCAGGAAGCATGGCTGCATTGCACGTAGCTCATCGGAGGCAGAGTAATTTGCTCTGGATGTAGGGGCTGCTCAGGCGGCATGGCTACAGCGCCTGTTTCATGAGCTTGGCCAGTCAATACCCGCCATTGTGCTTCACTGTGACAACCAGAGTGCTCTTGCCATTGCACAGAACTCTGGTGACTTTCATGCTCGCACGAAGGACATTGCGGTTGAGCACCACTTTGTGCGTGATCTGGTGGAGCGACACGTGATCTCCGTCATTTGGGTTGGCACTGACATGCAGCGTGCTGACTTCTTGACGAAGGCACTAGCATGCCGAAAGTTCCTCGTGGCCATTCGTTTTGTTGGAATTCGCCCCTTGCCTCAGAGTGGTTGAGTGTGGGGTGTATCCGTGTCCGTGTCACATTTGTCGTTGCACTTGTTTTTGTACTCGTCTCAGTGCTGCACGCGTATGGACATGCATTCAATCGGGTCATGGGGGAGTGTTGTGATTTGTGACATTCCTCTGAGAGACGCTTCTAGGAACCTTCCTAACCACTTGCCGCGACATTAGGCGTCAGCGCTAGGTCAGCGTGTGACAACAGTCAAAAGTTAGAGCCAAAAACTGCAAGGGTTTGGGTAGGGACACACACAGAGTGTCAAGAAGCTCAAATCTGAATATAATCGCAGAGAGATGAAAATTGACAAGAACACAACATGAATACTTGCTGCGGCTCACGGCAAGTAACGCACGGCATTGTGAGTTTGTCCTAAAACTGGCCTAAAATCATTATTTTGGCCATAAACCTGTGCACAGGTATCCGAACGCACCACCGTCTGAGCCTAGAGATGCAAAATCTTGAGCCGGACGCTACAACTGGTCACACGCACAAGTCCGGCATCAATTGGTGGACAGACAATGCAAAACATGCAAATCGGGCTCGAGAGCCAGTCCACCGAGAAAACTCTAACATCTGCAGAAAATCCAGCAAGGACTCCCGCAAGCACCCGGAATGTCATGGCAGCTGTCTGGTAGCTGGTAGTGCACGGAGCCACCACTTGTCGGTGCCCTGGCGCCAGCTGCGTCCGCACCATGGATCATGTCGTCATGCTCTCCAGTAACGCCATTCCATATTACGAGTATTGGGTATACGGATAATCACCGCGTCATCGCTAGTGACAGGTGGAAGCCACACAAACCAACACTCCCCCTGGCTGACATTGCCGTCACCGCAATGACAAGTGAGGGGCTACACTCACTGTCCGTCGTAAACACCAACCATAATACAAGGTCTCCTCAGGACAGTGGTGTAATTCACCAAGTGCCCGGGTCTCGACAGTGCAACACATAATCCACACACGCATGTGCAAAACATCACACAAGAGGTACAAAGCAACAAGGTCTCCTCATGACCCTCGGAATATGTCTCCGGGGTCCGGGTCTCGACCACACCAACTCGCATGCATGGAACATACATACCACATGGAGGCAATGGGTCTCCACGTCACACCGG
>SZWC01036000.1:3584-16340 GCA_023375785.1 Penium margaritaceum | reverse complement strand
AAGGGGGGGGGGGGGGAGTGTCACATCCCTGACATACACGAGTCCCTCCGTGTGAGGGCATTCATGTCATTACATTCATGGCCAGCCGCGTGTATTCCTTAAGAATTTTAAGCCGATTGGCCGATGGCATCGTGGCCACCTCCCTGGACCTCCGGTGTTCTGCTATAGACTGTTCAACCCACTTTGACCAATTACCATAATGGTCGACAAAATTACCATAGACTATATCGATGTTTCAATACTATTCGGTCGACTTCTCGACGATGCTGGATGTTTAGAAAACCGCTCATTTATATTCTCGAAGCCCCCTGACCTCTCGACAGAGCTTCTCGGACATGCACTCATGACACGATCTCGCACGCGTCGCTTGGCTCGGACGCCAAGGACCAAAAATGTGCCTTGCTTTGATTTTTTCAGTGTGTACATGTGCTCGATGTACTTGGCACTCTTTGTTGAAGTACATTTGTTTCGAAATTTCTGTTTGTTTAAAATCCTTGAATCGTCCTCTATCCAACACCTCATCCCCTGTGAACCACCAACATTTAGCTTGCCGTAACAATTTCACGTATTCGAGGAATCCACCTTTGAAACCGGCACTAGTCATCCCGACATACATGGTCACTAATACATAGCTGAGATTGGCCACCTGTGTCAGACATGCTAAAGGACAATTTGACAAAATAATTTTGGTTGCAGCTCTGACCTCATACGAGGTATTGTGCTCCTTTTCACTTTCAAAATCCGAACCCACCTGGTTCCTAGCCTACCGGCGACGCAAACCTGGCTGCGGTGGCCGAAGTTTTATGCCGACTTAAGCGGCTGGACTGGTTGCTTTGATGCCCGGATGTTCCAAGCCGTCAGCGCTTGATAGAATATCGAAATATTTGTTTTGGCTTGACTTGCCTTGCTAGCTTGCAGTCACAACGATGCTTTGAACTTAGGATTTGTTTTGTCTTGCAAAAATGGATTGTAATAATCACACATAAAATTCATGTGAAGAAATGTGAGAAAATTTTGTTTTCAGAATTTCCATGCCGCTCGCAAGGTCGCCGTTAAGGCGGCCTACATCGCGAGGCTTTCACGTCAGAGCGGACTAATATAAGGATACATTGACCAAATAATCCTAGTGTTTTCTCTGTCCTAATGGGAGGTGTCGGTACTAGGCAGGTTACAAAGTTTGGACATCCCTGAATCCTAGCCTATCAGATGCTCAACCTTGATAGCGGTGGTCGCAGAAGTAAGCCGACCTAAACGGCTGAATCATTGTCTTTCTGCCCAGGCAATTCTAGCCGTCATTTTTTGGAAAACAGTTTTCCCTGCTCATTTGTGATATACTGACGCACTAGCCTTCACACATTCACGACGGTTTGAACGAAGGTCCTATTCTGTTCTTCGTAATTAGTCGGGTTAAGCAGGAATGAGTCTGACTCAAACATCTACAATAATTTTATATTTTATCATACACAATGCCCTTTAAAAAACTCGCTGTTTAGTCGGAGTACTAGGTAGGTCTATCATGTCAGGTCGGAATTTGGCGTTTACGAGATTTGCCGGCGGAGTTTGCCATGCGCTATTGCTGGCCGTCACATGTTTTTTAACATAATTTCGGAACAGTCGCTTGCCTTTCACACCTATCCTCATCGTCGCAAATTGTCGTGGCGACTAGTCAGGTCATCGCCTAGGACAAGTTTGCCCTTAATATAATGACTAGACGCATCGGTGGATGAAACAGGCGGTCATTGTTGGCCGTCACATATTTTGAAAGTTGTTTTTTTGAACAGGAGCTTCATAAGGATACTGGTCCTTGTCATCGTAGAATGTCATGGAGGCTGGTCAGGTCGCCTTGCAGAAGTTTGCCCCATGCTCTTAAGGATAAATTGACCAGATAATCGTGGTTTGGGCCTTGTCTGTAGCTCATGCGTCAGGTCCGTCTGGAGGAAGAGTATTTAAGGTTACCTGGCTTCGTAGCCTACCGGAAGCTCTGCCTTGGTAGCGGTTGTTGGCACCGTACGCCGACCTGAATGGTTGGGCGGTCGTTTTCACGCCCAGGCTCGATTGGCCGTCTCACCATTTTGGAGTGCCGAAATGTTTAGCGGATGGCTCTGACCATCTTATCTCCCCTCTAGTTCGATCGGAGGTCCTGTTCTCTTTACCATGGTCGATGCTAATGAGCTGATGACAACTCGACAAGAGAAAAGAAGATATTTGAAGAGTTTCAGAAACATCGCGCGCGTTGTAATCGCGCCGTCATCGCCGCCTACAGCCGGAGGCTCTTATGTTACATCGGAGTATGGCTTAGGTCAGATTAGCCGGCCAGATCAATCAAGCAGTCATCGCTGACCATCACGTATTTGGAAAACTAGCTTTTGGATCTGGCTCTTGTCATACATACCTATTGTCGTCGTCGTAGCCAGTCATGGCGACTAGCCAGGTCGTCGCGGCGGACAAGTTTGCACCATGCTAAATGCATACTGCAATTTCTTGAGGACATGGTTCAGCACTGTGTGTGTTCTCAATTTGATAGTAGACGACGACGAGCTAATTGGTGGTCGTTTGAAAATTGAACCATGGGTAGATGCTACTCAAAAGGGCTCGCATCGCACCATTGAGTCCGCGTCGGAAACAACGGAATGTCGATTCCCAGGAGGTCTACGAACCCGTAAGATGACGCAACTTAGGCCTCCTTCACACCGGCCCGTAGCAACTCCGCGCCGCGCTGAAGTGCCCACCAAGATTTTGCGGACGATGAGGATGCACTGGTACACGGTGTCCTTTCACACCGAGGGCTTGCTGAAGTCATATTGACGCGTTCGCGCTTTAAATCCTTTTAGCACGTTTTCTGACAGTTTTCAGACGGCGTTGACTCATGTCGTTGCATCGCATTGTCGGTCGTTGGCGGTAAGGGGTTGGCGCGGCCGTCTAGTTGCTAGAAGTTGCTACACCTCCGTGGGTCTAGCAACTCGTAGCAACTGGTGCCATGACGTGGAAAATCGCACATGCTGATGCAACCAGTTTGTCCTCATGCGCCAACGGTGGCAACGCGTGCTAGCCTGTTTTTTTCTGTTTTTTCCCTGCCCACTGTCGGCGCTTTAGGAATTGTTGCAGAGCGGACGTCTACGGAGTGCATTTGGAAAAAAAGAAAAAAGGAGGACCTCATTGCGACCGGCGCTTTCACACAGCATTTGAACTACGAGGCTGGTCAGACTTCAACCGGTGGCCCGTCGAAACACGAAAGGCGGGATAATTTTAATAAAACTATCGATGCGGATGTCCAAGATGGCCTCGTCCGTACATCCATGCTTTGAGATGGACTTGATGACAAGCCCGCGCGTCCCATGGGCCATGGTCCGGTGGCCTGACCTGTGGTCCGGTGGCCATCCCTCCAGTCCTCCCCCCTGGTGGTGCCCAGCGGAGCCCACCCTGCACATGGGGAGGGTGGGCGCCGATGTGGTCCAGTCCACTCGACTCTGGTCTGGTTGGTGGACAGGGGCGGACTTGGCGGGATTGCCTGAAGGCATCGCCGTTAGTGTGAGAGTGGGTGCTCTCTCGAGATTTAGCCTTTGTGTGTGGAGAGCACAGTCGCAGCGGAAAGATAGACTTGGAGATGTCTGGAAGCCAGAGCTGGAAAATACAGGTCAATTAGATTGAACTGAGTACAGGGTATTCATATTGTTTGGCTGGCTAGCCCAGGCCTCAACCTACTGCTGTCCTAGCTTGCTACAACAAGCTACTTGCACCTGTACTAGGTGTCCTACTTGCACCTGAACTCGGTGCCCTACTTGCACCTAGTGCCTTGTGCGAGAAGTCCCCGGCCGTCGATCGTCGAGATCGACGGTCGATCTTGTCTCTCGGCGAGCCGCCCCGTCGCTCCCGTATGCCTCCCGACGGTGGGTGCGGTCGCCCTGTTGCGCACGCCACCGGAGAACCGCTATCGTTGTTGACCGTGCACGTTGTCGGGGCTCCCGTCGGGGAGAACCCCTCGGCGGGTGGCGTCACCAATACGCCACTCGCCGAGGGCGCCAGCGCAACCCTCAGGTTGCGTGTTTGGAACGCCTGCTCGCAGCTGCGAGCGAAACAACCCCTTATGCCGGCGTATTCCACACGCCGGCGCGAGTTGCTCGCTCCTCCTCCTCCCCCTCGCAGCGACGGTCGAGCGGAGGTGAGCGCGACCGCTCGCACGATTTCCGAAAATCGGAAAAAGGCCTGCATGCCCCCAATACTCGGACGAAGCCCCGAGTATGCCAGAAAAAAGAGGGCACTTCGTTACATTCACCCCCCCGTCGGAGGCGCGACGTCCCGGCGCGCCTGAGATACTCCTGGAGAACAGTGTTGGTACCCCCAACGTTGAAGTTGGCCTCGGGCTCCCAAGAGTTGTGCTCCGCCGGGTACCCCTTCCACTGCACCACAAACTCGCGCCGTCGTCCCCTCTAGCGGTCCGCCAGAATCTTCTCCACCTCAAACTCCTCACTTCCTTCCACCTGGACAGTAGGAGGTGGAGCTGTCCCGCGACCCTGGAAGAAGGTGTTGGGGTCGCGATAGGCACGAAGCAGGGAGATGTGGAACACCGGATGGATGGTGTAGTGAGCCGGCAGTTCCAGCTTGTATGAAACGGCCGACCGCTTCTCCAGAATGCGGAACGGACCCACCCATCGCGGTTTCAGCTTGGGACTCCCAACTCCCATCAGTTGCAGGTTAGCAGAGTTCAGCATCACTTGATCTCCCACTTGGAACTCCTCCGCAGAGCGATGTTTATCAGCCTGCCGCTTCTGCTGCTTTTGTGCCTTCAACAGCCGTTGCCGCACCACGTCCCAAGTGGTGGCAAACCCTTCAGCAATCTGCTGCACAGCCGGAAGAGATGTTACCGTTGCAAGGGCGGCTGGGCTCAGTGGCTGGCGGCCGTAGACCACCTCAAACGGTGACTTCCCTGTTGATGCTGAGACCGCTGAGTTGTAGGCGACCTCTGCCACTCCGAGCTTCTCCTCCCAACCCTCTCCATCCGGTGGGACCATGCTCCGCAGCAGCTGCTCCAATGTCTGGTTCGTGCGCTCTGTCTGCCCATCGCTCTGTGGGTGGTATGCTGTGGTCAGCTGCACTCGCGTGCCCAGCTTCTCCATGAGATCTCTCTAGAATCGCGAAGTGAAGCGTGGATCGCGATCTGAGACCACCGACTGTGGCACTCCATGTAGCTTGATGATATGACTGAGGAGGAGTTGAGCTGTCCCGGCAGCTGTGATACTCTCAGGACATGCGATGAAGTGTGCCATCTTGGAGAACCGGTCCACCACCACCAACACCGTGTTGTTGCCTTGTTGTGTCATAGGCAACCCGCCGATGAAGTCAAGCGAGATGTCCGTCCATGGCCTCTGAGGTACAGGCAATGGTTGCAGCTCCCCTGGTGGCTTGGTCCTCCGTGCTTTAATGCGTTGGCACAAATCGCAGCTGCTCACAAACCTCTTGCAATTAGTCGCCATTGACGACCACCTATATTGGCGTGCCAAGGCTTTGAGCGTCTTGTCGAAGCCAAAGTGACCCGAGTAGTGGGTGTCATGCGCCTCCTCCAGCAACAACTGCTTCAATGGCGCATAGTCCGGCACGACAATCCTCCGCTCCTGCCCCCTTTGCCAGTATACTCCATCCCACATGGCGTCTTTCAGCGCACCACCCGTGAACTCACTGTCCACGCCATAGCCGAGCTTGAACAGGCTATGCATGACTGGAGATCCCATCAGCAACGAGATGGCATTGAGGCTCAAGTCCGGCCTCCGCGACAGAGGATCTGCCGGGTTCACCTTCCTAGGCTTGTACTGGATCTCGTAGTCAAAACTTCCTTCCAGGAACTCCATCCAGCGAGTTTGTCGGCGACTAAGGTTCGGTTGCGTCTTCAGGTACTTCAGGGCGTAATGGTCCGTGAAGACCACGCAGCGCCGCGACTCGAGGTAGCATCTCCAGTGCTTGAACGCATGGATCACCGCCAGCATCTCCTTCTCATGGATTGCGTAGTTCGGCTCCGCACCTCGCAACTTGCGAGACACGTACGCAATCGGCTGCGGCCCCTTTCCGTGATCCTGCATCAGCACCACCCCAATGGCATAGTCGCTTGCGTCCGTCGCCATGACGTACTCCTTGGATGAATCCGGATGCACCAGAACCGGAGCGTCACACATTGTAGCCTTGAGCTCCTCGAAGCTCTTCTGCTCCTGATCGCCCCATTCCCACTGGTGATCCTTCCTCAGCAGCTGAGTCAGCGGCGCACCCTTTTCTGCGTACCCCCGGATGAATTTCCGGTAGTAGTTGACAAACCCCAGGAACACCTGGATGTCACGCACGCACTTTGCTATCGGCCACTGCTTCACTGCTTCCACCTTCTTTGGGTCCATGCGGACACCCTTGCCGCTGACGATGTGCCCAAGGAACTCCACCTCCCTTTTCTCGAACTCGCACTTGGAAAGCTTCGCAAACAGCTTCTCTCTCCAAAGAATTTCTAGCACCTGCCGAAGGTGTTGCTGATGCTCTTCTAGAGTTCGGGAGTAGATGAGGATGTCGTCGAGGAACACCACCACGAACTGGTCGAAGTGAGGGTGGAAGATCCTGTTCATGAGGCTCATGAACGTTGCAAGAGTGTTGGTCAATCCAAACGGCATCACAAGGTACTCAAAATGGCCGTACCGCGTCCGAAACGCAGTCTTCTCCACATCCTGCTCCGCAATCCGGATCTGATGGTACCCCGAGCGCAAGTCAATCTTGCTGAAGAACTGCGCTCCCCTCAGCTGGTCAAACAACTCCTCGACCCTTGGCAGCGGGTACCGGTTCTTGATCGTTACATTGTTGAGTGTGCGATAGTCCACGCACATCCGCAGCTCCCCTGTCTTTTTCTTCACAAAGAGGACCGGTGCAGCGTAAGGTGACACGGACGGTCTGATGAACCCCTGCTCCGTCAGCTCCTCCAACTGCTTCTTCAGCTCACCCAGCTCATTATCGCTCATGCGATAAGCAGCCCGCACCGTTGGAGTTGCTCCAGGAACAAGCTCAATTTTATGGTCGATGTCCCGCTTCGGTGGTAAACCCTTTGACAGTTCAGTAGGAAACACGTCGTTGTAGCTGTCCAACACTCCCTTGATGCCTTCCGACAGCTCTGCAACTGGTGCCTTCTGCATCTCTCCCTCTTGTTGCTTTGTCTCCGCTGCCAGCACTTCCACCTCTTCAGCTGCTGCCTTTTGTCGCATCCACACAAGGTACACTTGATCCCCCTTGCGCTGACAGCGCTTCAGCTGCACGTAACTCAACTGCGGCACCTTGCCCGCCTTGGAGTCCTTCTCCTCTGCCCACAACGGCAAAACAATTTGCTCTCCGCATTTCTTCACTTTCACTTGGCTGCGCACCCAATCCACAGCAGGATTCCACCGGTGCAGCCAGTCACGCCCCAAAATGGCGTCGTAGGTATCCATTGGGCACGTGCAAAAGTTCACATCGCACGATGGCTTTCCCAGACGGATCCTCAGAGGCTTCAGAGGTTTTCCGCACTCCAGCTCCCCTTGCACCAACTTGGCCGTAGTTGGCTTCTCAGGTAGCCGTGCAAGCCCCAAACTCTTTGCAAGCTCGTTGCTGAAGAATGAGTGCGACGCGCCGCAATCCAGTAATGCTTTTATCTACCGGCGAGTCTGGCGCCCCTCGCCGTCCGCAGAACCAGGAGATAAAATTTCGGCTTTCAGGAGGATCCCCGGGACGCTCTTGCTTCCTTCGCTCCGTAGCAATACACTCGGCAGCTCCCTAGTTGTCGAAGGACTTTCGGGGCTGGTGTTCGCTCATGCGGACGAAGCTTTCCTAGCAGATGGCCGTCCGCCACTCAGTGCTGGTTACCGTTTCCGTGCTGCTTCTTCTTGCAGTCCTTCTTGTGGTGCCCAGGCTTCCCGCAGATCCAACAGTTCCCACCACGCGGCTTGCTCTGCTACTGGCCTCCTTGCACGACGTCGATCTCCATGGGGTCAGCTGGTTGGTGCTACGCTCGACGTTGAAAATTCTCCTGCTTTTCACGAAAACCCCCTCGATGGTAGCGTAGCGCGTCAACGCGCTCAGCAGTGGCCACCATCGCCTGAAACTCCGTGATTCCACTAAGTGCCAGCGTGCGCTGAATTTCTGCCTTCAAGCCATCATGGTATTTGTCTGCCATCTCCGGCTCGCTCATGTCGTTGATCTCCGAGCACAACGCCAAGAAACGGCGTGTGTACTCCTGCACCGAGCCGATCTGCTTCAGCTGCTTCAGCTTGTTGCGTGCGACCATGGAGGCATTCACGAGATCGAACCGATCTCTGATGACTTGCTCGAACTGCTCCCATGTCGTCGGCACGCGAGCTTCAGCTTGCACCGCGCCTGGCTGCCACAACACGGCATGTTGCACAGCTACGTTCCCACCTCCACCTCGAGTGGCCAGCAGATTTAGCTGCCTCCACCACTCCAATGCTGCTCTACGTAGTAGTGTCACCGCGAATGACACACGCACAGCATCGTCCTCTGGAGGGTGACCCAGAGCCCCAAAGTAGCTGTTCATTGCGAACAGCCAGGTCCGTATGCTCGCACCCTTGACTGAGGGGTTGAACGGTTCCGGAGCCTTTGGCTTTGGTCTTGGCGGACTCCTTGACCGGGCTGCCCCAACCTGTCCAGCGCCAGTCCCGTCCCGCAGGCCAGCCATCTGCCGATTGAGCCGCTCGTTCTCCAGCTTGAGGGCTCCCAGCTGCTCTACGATCTGTTGCAGGGCCTGCTCCATGGGTCTGGATGACTTTTAGCCACTGGAGATCCTTCGAAAAAAATTTGGCAGCGTTTCGCTTGCAATCGAAAAATTTTCCGGTAGCAATTCGGTAGTCCAGGACGAAAATCCGACGTCTTCGAAGTGCGTAGGAGTCACCCGTCGTCTCCCGCGCGCGCACGGTAGGCCGTGTAAACACTCTGGAAATGTAGAAAATTTTCCAGAGGTTGGCTCGTGCGTTGGCTTCGAAGTCTGGTCCAACAATCTCCCTCTCGATCAGCCTCAACGTTGTCCGGCGTAGTCTGTGCCTTTGCTCCTTGAAGTCGGCTGAGCTCCGGCAGCGCTTCCGCCCAACGCGTGGCTCTGGCTCTGATACCAGACATAAGAGTGGGTGCTTTCTAGAGATTTAGCCTTTATGTGTGGAGAGCACAGTCACAGCGGAAAGATAGACTTGGAGATGTCTGGAAGCCAGAGCTGGAAAATACAGGTTTATTACATTGAACTGAGTACAGGGTATTTATACTGTTCGGCTGGCTAGCCCAGGCCTCAACCTACTGCTGTCCTAGCTTGCTACAACAAGCTACTTGCACTTGTACTAGGTGTCCTACTTGCACCTGAACTCGGTGCCCTACTTGCACCTAGTACCTTGTGCGAGAAGTCCCTGGCCGTCGATCGTCGAGATCGACGGTCGATCTTGTCTCTCGGCGAGCCGCCCCGTTGCTCCCGTATGCCTCCTGACGGTGGGTGCGGTTGCCCTGTTGCGCACGCCACCGGAGAACCGCTGTCGCTGTTGACCGCGCACGTTGTCGGGGCTCCCGTCGGGGAGAACCCCTCGGCGGGTGGCGTCACCAATGGGCCACTCGCCGAGGGCGCCAGCGCAACCCTCAGGTTGCGTGTTTGGAACGCCTGCTCGCAGCTGCGAGCGAAAAAGCCCCTTGCGCCGGCGTATTCCACACGCCGGCGCGAGTTGCTCTCTCCTCCTCCTCCCCCTCGCAGCGACGGTCGAGCGGAGGTGAGCGCGACCGCTCGCACGATTTCCGAAAATCGGAAAAAGGCCTGCATGCCCCCAATACTCGGACAAAGCCCCGAGTATGCCAGAAAAAAGAGGGCACTTCGTTAAAGTTAGTGAGCGTAGGCAGGGTTCAATCTCGTACGTCCATACCGAGTCTTTTATTGAAATCTTCCCGCCTTTCGTGTTTCGACGGGCCACCGGTTGAAGTCTGACCAACCTCTACCTGTCCTGGCGCCACAAAACTGCGCCTGGCACTTTTGACCACGTTCTCCAGGCCTCGCAAACCAGGAGTTGCGAGGCCTGCTGAACCTGGGGTTCCCGCGCGCATGCCCTCCAGTTCAGCACGCTTCAGTGTGAAGGACCCCTTAACGCAGCTCGTCCGATGGGAAACCGTTTTCTACGAAAACGGTATTGGGAATCTCGGGCACTGCCCGTCAAACCCCCCTGCCCCAGAAGAATTCCATCATTGCATATGGCCTGCTGTTATTTACGGTTTACATCATCAGTTTGAGCTCGTCACTGGTTTTCCCAAGTGAAGTCCCCGGGCCCTTACACTTGCCATCAAACCTTGTGTGCGCTGGCCTGCCCGCCGCAACCTGATCGGAAATCACCTGCCCGGCACTCACCTCTTCGTTTCAGGATAGGGTCAGCCTGCGGAAGAAAGAATCATGTTGACTAGCGAGGGAACGCCAATTGGAACGCGTCCACTGCTCGTCCACACCACACTCCCCTCATCACCACCCTTCTCTTCTCCCGTCCCTCGACTGCTCGTCTCAGGGGCTGGTCATACGACCAACGCGACGCGACCGGCTGAGGCCGTGGACGTTTGCTGTCGTTTTGCGGAACCGCGCAAGAAAAGCGTTTCGGCCTTCGAGTTGGAAAGCACCTGGCGCGTGCCAAGAAAACAGTCGTTCATGGCGGCCCAACGAGCGCAGCTCGCTGACCATCGTGGACTCCATTTACACCCCTCCTGAGCAAATCCTTGCAAGTTCGAGCATCTTCAGCACAAAGGTGCCCCTTCCAGAAACAAACGTGACTATCCGGGCCAGACTTGAGAACTAAGGCAGTGCCGCTGGACCAGAGCTTGCAGCAATCGACATGGAGGGATGTCGCACAGCTACCCGGCTGATTTGCTTGTTTGCCTTGCTCGCTGTCACATCAGCAGCGACACCAGGCACTCTCCTGGCGCAAGACCAAAAGGCGCTCCTCGCCTTCAAAGCAGGCATCACAGACGACCCAGTAGATTTCTTCAGCTCCTGGAATCCCGCGGACCCCGATGCCCCCTGCTCCTGGACCGGCGTCGTGTGCGGAGGCGGCCGCGTCATTGGTCTCATCGCCTCCAGCGCCAACTTCACTGGCTCCCTCGGCACCTCAATCTACACCCTGGGCTTCTTGAGCGCGCTGTACCTTGACCACAACTCCCTGTCCGGCACCCTCTCTCCTAGCATCAGGAATTTGGGCCGTCTGGCCCACGTGGACTTGTCCAACAACCTCCTCACCGGCGGCGTGCCCCGGGAGGTGACCCTTCTCAGAAACCTCGTCTCGCTGAACCTGGGCTACAACCAGCTGACCGGAGCCCTCCCCCGCGGCTTCGACGTGCTTGTCAAGCTGCAGACTCTCAACCTCCAGAACAACCTGCTCTCAGGAGCTCTGCCGGACTCCATCTTCCGCAACGGCGTGGTCGTGCCTCCGTTCCCCACCGGACTGCTCAGTCTCAACCTGGGCAGCAACAGGTTTACCGGAGGCATCCCGCCGTCCTTGGGCGACGTGGCCGGGCTCCAGAGCCTCGACCTGCACTACAACAAGCTGGCAGGGCAGCTGCCTTCCAAGCTCGTTAAGCTGGTGGGCCTGTCCTACCTGGACCTGTCCTTCAATGGCTTCACTGGTCCCATTGCCGCCGGCTTCTCCGCCCTCAGCAACCTACAGGGCCTCATCCTGGGGCACAACAACTTCAACACCATCCTCAGCGGCGTGCAGACTCTTGCGGGCCTTGCGCCGAACCTCCAGATCCTCGACCTCTCCTACAACTCCCTCGCCATTCCTATTTCCCTTTTCAGCTCCCTCGCAAACATCAACGTGCTCACTCTCTCCCACAACGGCATGACCGGCTCCCTGCCCGCCAGCTTCAGCAACCTGGTCAACCTCCAGGAGATTGACGTGAGCTTCAACAGGCTCCAGGCGGGCATCGCCAGCGAGATCACGCAGCTCCCCAGCCTCTTTGCACTCGTCGCCGACGGCAACAGATTCACCGGCCGCTTCCCTGCCTTTGACTGCGTCAACCAGCCATACCTCCAGTACCTCTCCCTGTCCAACAATGCGTTCACTGGCAGGATCCCAGATTCCATTGCTGGCTGCAGTGCGCTGTCGTACCTCGACGTGTCTGTCAACAGGATCACCGGGCCGCTCACTGCACTGTTCAGCAGCCTGGAGTACCTGCTGTACGTGAACGCGAGCACGAACCAGATTTCTGGAGAAATTCCATCGTCCTTTGGCTCTGCTCCCGCGCTGGCCACCCTGGACCTCTCCAACAATCTGTTCTCGGGGGCCATCCCTGCGGACCTCAACAGCAACGGAGCCCTGTTTACCCTGTCACTTGCGAACAACTCTCTCGCGGGCCCCATTCCGGACTACCTTTCGTTCTTCCCTCCCGAGAGCTTTGCTCTGAACCCAGGCCTGTGTGGACCTCCTCTAACGACTCCCTGCCCAAGCTCTGGCCGGAGGCTCCTGGGATTTTGAGTCCTGGGTCATTAGGTCAGCTAGGGTTCAGGGGGTTGCATGAATCATTTTTGTCCTGTACTGTCTGTACCAAAACCTTTTTTCTTTGAAAGTGAACGCTTGCTGTTGCATCACTTCCTAGGGCCCTTCATCACTAATACCCCTTATCATACAGCAGCTACAAGAGACTCCATCCCCCACCCTAGCCACCTCCTCCATAGCTCTTTCACCTCATGACAGGAGTCTCTCTCTCTCTCTCTCTCTCTCTCTCTCTCCCTCTCTCTCTCTC
>SZWC01035994.1:0-11775 GCA_023375785.1 Penium margaritaceum | reverse complement strand
CCGCGCCTGGCTGCCACAACACGGCATGTTGCACAGCTGCGTTCCCACCTCCACCTCGAGTGGCCAGCATATTCAGCTGCCTCCACCACTCCAATGCTGCTCCGCGTAGCAGTGTCACCGCGAATGACACACGCACAGCATCGTCCTCTGGAGGGTGACCCAGAGCCCCAAAGTAGCTGTTCATCGTGAACAACCAGGTCCGAACGCTCGCTCCCTTGACAGAGGGATTGAACGCTTCCGGAGCCTTTGGCTTTGGTCTCGGCGGACTCCATGACCGGGCCGTCCCAACCTGTCCAGCGTTAGTCCCGTCCCGCAGGTCAGCCATCTGCCGATTGAGCCGCTCGTTCTCTAGCTTGAGGGCTCCCAGCTGCTCTACGATCTGCTGTAGGGCCTGCTCCATGGCTCTAGATAGATTTTAGCCACTGGAGATCCTTCGAAAAATTTGGCAGCATTTCGGCAGCAATCGAAAAACTTTCCGGGAGCAATTCGACAGTCCGGGACAAAAATCTGAGGTCTTCGAAGTGCGTGGTAGTCACCCGTCGTCTCCCGCGCGCGCATGGTAGACCGTGTGGATGCTCTGGAAATGTAAAAAAATTTCCAGAGGTTGGCTCGTGCGTTGGCTTCGAAGTCTGGTCCCGCAATCTCCCTCTCGATCAGCCTTGACGTTGTCCGGTGTAGTCCATGCCTTCGCTCCTTGAAGTTTCGCGACCTCCGGCAGCGCTTCCGCCCAACGCGTGGCTCTGGCTCTGATACCAGATGTGAGAGTGGGTGCTCTCTGGAGATTTAGCCTTGGTGTGTGGAGAGCACAGTCACAGCGGAAAGATAGACTTGGAGATTTCTGGAAACCAGAGCTGGAAAACACAGGTTAATTAGATTGAATTGAGTACAGGGTATTTATACTGATCGGCTGGCTAGCACAGGCCCCAGCCTACTGGTTTCCTAGCTTGCTACAACAAGCTACTTGCACCTAAACCCGGTGCTCTGCTTGCACCTGAACCTGGTGCTCTACTTGCACCTAATGCCTTGTGCGAGAAGTCCCCGGCCGTCGATCGTCGAGATCAATGGTCGAACTTGTCTCTCGGTGAGCCGCCTTGTTGCTCCCGTATGCCTCTCGGCGGTGGATGCGGTTGCCTTGTTGGACACGCCACCGGAAAACTGCGACCGTCGCACGGTTGCAGTCACCGGTTTTATTGCTGCCGTTGACCGCATCCGTTGCCGGGGCCGTCCGTCAAAACGACCCCTTCGGCGGGTAGCGTCGCCGTTACACTACCCTTCGAGAGGGAGAAAGCCACCCCCGCGTGGCGTGTTCGGAACGCCACATGGGGGTTCACGCGAAACAGCCCCCTAGCGCCGGCGTGACCCCCACGCCAACGCTCGCTCACGCGCTCGCTCGCTCGCTCCTCCTCCTCCTCGCTGTTGCGAGCCATCGGGGTCGAGCCAGACCTCCTTGCATATTTCCGAAAAACGGAAAATGCCCTGAGTGTCCCCAAATCATGGGTGAGGCCCCGAGTATGCCAGAAAAAATAGGGCACCTCGTTACAGTGCCTGTCGGTCGGTGCCTCCCATCGTTCCATGTGCCAACCCAATGGGCTACAATGGAGGAAAAGGATTTACTGAGCCCGAGGAATTCATCACCGGATAGGTCGTCGGGTTTGTCAATGTTGCACCAGTCGCTGCGATAGTTGTTGTTGGTGCATGGTTTCCTTGGAGAGTGTTGTTGTTTGTGTGATTTTATCTACCATTGCCAAAGTACTTGTTGAGGACTGTGGCTCGCCTCTGGTTGCACTCGCTCGCTCACCTTTGTCGTCATCAAGCAAGCAATCTTCTTAATGGTAGAGGCACACTGAGGATTCGTGTGAGGTTGTCACTAGGTTAATGTGTTGGGTGTCCCTCAAGCACCGTTCCACTTTGATACCAAGTGTTATGCCGAGCGGATTGTAGGTGGTTCATAAGGATGAGGTGCGGGACATAAGCTAATTTTGGTGTTTAGGACAAATGAATGATTTGTAATGAGTAGCAAGTGTACTTTGATCACAAGTGTCAAGCGAGTCGAGCACATGTATACAATGCCAAGAATGAGAATGAGGAGTAAGTCGGGTCATCGGCATTTGAGCCAAGTGACACGTGCAAGATCGCACTGTGAGTGGTTGATTCAAGAAGCTCCAGAGAGAAGTCAGGAGATTCAAGAATTTTGAGGCATTTGTTTAAATAGTTATAGCGCCTTTGAGAAGTTGAACAATATCAAAACATTGTTAGAGTTTGTGATACTTTTGCCCACCATTCTGGAAAGTGGTCAAAGTTGTCAGAATTCACTAAAACGGAACACCAAAGGTCGGGACAATTGGCCAAAATGCCCTCAACCAGACGACGTTAAAACTTCTCAATTTGTCACATGGTGGGCATGAATTTAAGTATAGAAATGTACACTTGCAATGGTAAGGGACTTGTATGTTTGAGGGATGTAATAGAAGATGAGCATGCATCCCACAATACATGTTAGTTTGGTCGTAGTGACACTTATCATTGCATCCACCATGGACAACTTACATTGTGAGTTCCAGTGCAGCTCGTCAATTGACAGCTATTCCCTCACCACGACTGCAGCCACGTCGAATCCACGTAACAAAACTGGTGTGCATGTTCCCATCAGCGCCCGCCTGGCAGAGCTTCACAACCTGTCTCATGTGGCCAATGAGGCACAACGCCAGCGTTTGCACGTGGGTCCATATGTCGCCTCGCCTCCTTTCCCAAAAGTAAATGATGACTCCAACCGAATGCCGTTGGTTGGTAACAACCAATCAATCGCTGCCATGCGCTGAGTCCATGTCCCTTTCCTGTCGCTTTGGGATGCGGCAGCACTGGACGAGCAACGTGTTGTCGCGAAGTGCACTCTTGACGTGGCAGCCGCCGGGTACAATGACACCGCCAGTCAAGCTGCATCCTACCCAGTGCCGTCGGAGTTCCCTTCACACAGCAACGCGACCACGAAGACTACTGGTATACTCAGAAAATATTGGTGGACGCATGAGAAGAAAAGTGTACCTCTTTCACTAGCGCTCGCGTACACTGGTGAGTTTTGTGAAATTCGTGTATGGAAAACAAAGATGCATCTTGTGATTGCGCAAAAGTTTACAAAGTTTCTCAACATTAAAATTTCTACAGAGCAGATTTGCAACCACTGCAACAATTTGGTGAAACCTTGGTTCCTCGCATGCGACATCATTGGTAAGAATGGAACAGAAATGGATCACATCCATTGGACTATTGAGCTTGAAAACAAAGGTTGGGATGCGCTGAAACACACCAATCCTGCTGCTGCAAAACAAAGGGTCGTAATCTACCATGGTTTTAAATCGCCAAAAAACTGTGAATTAGGGTAAAGGCTGTCGGTGCACATGTTTTTAGTTCCAAAGAAGCGCGCAACGTCAGCGAGAAGGACGAAGCTGCCAAAGAGGATGATGATGCAAAGGTCGTACATCACAAAATCCTTGACAGCCAGGTCGAGAAGCTCGCGACCCTTGTCAAAACTGTGAGGCATTTGGAATGTTTTGTTCGTGACAATGGACCAAAGGCACCATGGGCCATGGCAGTCAATGACATCAGCAATGACAAGACCATGATGGATGATGATAGAATGGAGTTTCTTGATGAACTACAGGAGGACAAAAAGCTATGAACATTGTATGTGTACTTGGTGGGGGGGTGCATGAACGTGTGTTGAACCTACTCCTTCGACGCATGCTAGGGCATGATGACCCAACGGTGGCTCAGGAGGAGGAGGAGGACAACGAAGACGATGATGAAGAGGAGGGTGTTGAGGAGTGGGAGAAGCATGGGGAACAAGTATCTTTTTGGAAGGACCTCAGTACGTGGGTCTAGTGTATGGGGGAAGTGCGCTCAGTCACCACGTTAAAGTACACTGAGAGCGCACTCTGTGCACTATTTTTTCTCATGTTTCTAAGCACAAATTGTGTTTTTTTCCTAAATGGTGAAATGATACATTTCTTAGGAAGGGCACCTGTGGATTGGGCTAGTGTATGTGGCAAGCAAGCTCAGTCACCATGCAAAATTTCACAAAGAATGCACTCGGTGTGCTAATTTGTCTCATGTGTTTAAGAGCACCTTGTCTTACTTTCTTATGTGGCAAAAGAATTCTCTTCTCAAAAGGGACCCCAATATTTGGGGTTCGTTTATGTGGCAAGTGCGCTTAGTCACCATGTGGCAGCACGCTAAGAGCCCACTCTCTATGCTAATTTGTTTCATGTGTCTAATTACACCTTGAATTTTGTCTTACATGGCTGATGCAATAATTTTTTGAAAGAAAACTAGTGATGTAAGATTACATCCTTTTTTTATAGTGTGTGTTTCTGTGTTTTATTCCAGACCAATCATTGTGTGGTAAAAAAATTACCTTATACAAAAATGAGATTGTATCAGAACACCGATCGAGAATTGACTAATGAAATGCAATTATAGGTTCTGTTCTGCGAATTGTAGAATCGCAAATTCCTTAGGGAACCCTTACAAATGTTTGCAAACAGCAACCTGTTTCAACTATTATCTTGTAGATGAACACTCTTGCAGTAGAAGTAAAGATCGTCAAGGAGTGAGGATTCGATGTTTACAAGGATGTGGACACAACGGAATGTTGTACTTATTCTCAAGACATTAGTGAAAACATGTCACCCTCTCTCAACGTAAAGCTTCAGACCATATTCGATGAGATTCAAAACGTTTTTGACAGATTCACCAATTCACATGGTCTGTCTTCACATTTTTGTTAACGATGTTGTCAACAGGTGTCGAGACATTGTGTGTATGTGAAAGAACGGTTCCTCATAAAGAGCCGCTTTCTTGTTCTGCATAACGGAGCGTAGATGGTGAACAGGTAGAAGTTGCGAGGAAGAACACGGTTGAGAATTTTGATTACTTGAGTAATACATAAGAAGTGGTAAGTTTACTTTGATGACAAGTGTCAAAATGATCGAACGCATATGTGTAAAGTGTTCAGTTACAAATGAGACATAGTCAGAGTTTTTGAGTCAATTATTGAGCGGTGCGTGTGGAGTCACGTAATGAGTGGTTAGATTGAGGAGCTCTGCCAAGGAATCGGGGAGCTTCGAAGATCGGCAGCCAAGATGAGAGATGCATCTTTATAAATCTTGATGTTTCTCAATGCGTCAACAAGTCGATCAAAAGGTCGTGATACATCTGTCGTCGATTCTCAAAACTGGTCAAAGTTGTCAGAAAGTACAAGAAGGATTGCCGGAGGGGGAGTGTAGTTGGCCAAATTGCCCTCGACCATCGGCGTGAAAAACAAGGTCTTGATTTTTGGTGGGCTATTTGTGTTATGAAAGATATACCCATGCGGAAAGATTAGGGACTCGTGTATGTTTGGTACGCAACACTCCCCCCCCCCCTTTAGCTGCGACATCCCAACGTGCGTACAGATGTGGCCTGGTGACGGTGGTAGTATCCGTCGATCATATGATTGACGTCGTGGAGGTTGTCGTAGGATTCCCAACTGTTACATGCGACTTCATAGACGTCGCGCATAGTTGTTATGTGTGAATTCTTGACCAAGGTGCACCAAGGTGCTAGATGTCATGTTTTTTTGTGACATCGTCGATGGCCAAGTATGTCCTTGATGACGTACTCTTGACCAAGGTGCACCAAGGTGCTAGATATTATGTTGGTTTGTGAGATCGTGAATGGCCAAGGATGTCCTCGATGATGTACTCTGTGTCCTCATGCACTTGTATAGGTGGAGAGAGAGGCACATCCCTACCGGGGAAGTTCTCTTCGAGGTCTTTGTAGCGCTTGAGTCTGCTAACATGGAATACTGGTGAAAACACTTAGTATCAGGGAGTTTGAGGCGTACAATCATGGGGTTTTGCATGCGCTTGATCTCAAACAGTCCCAACCATTGAGGTCTGAGCTTCAATTATTCGGCTCCATGGTGTTTGATGTTTGCCAATTTGAGGAGAACTTTGTCGGCAGCGGTGAACACATCCTCACTTCAATGTTGTTTTGGCTGCTCGTTTCATCGCCGCTTGTGACTTTGCAAGTTTCTGCCATGTTTCATCCCATGTGGTGGAGAAGTCGTGGTGTTGGACATCAATCTAGGGAATGTTGCTTTTGCTGTGTAGTCTGACTGGTGTGGCAGAAATTTGCCATGCACCATTTTGAACGAAGTTTTACCCGTTGCAGTGGAGATTGTCGAATTGTACACATTTTTAGCGATCGGAAGTTTTGTGTCCAATCTGTCCCGTGAAGTTTGCATAACATTCAAAGAATTTGCTTGAGCGTCTGATTGGTCGGCTCGGTTTTGCTGTCGGTTTGAGGATGGAACGCCGTTGAAAGCTAGATCTGAGTGCCATAATGAGTCATTTGTTTGTACAAGAAACAGCTGGTCGATCGACCATCCTTGTCGCTTGTGATGATTGTTTGCACGCCGTGAAGTCGTACGATGTTGTTTAGGAACAGTCGTGTTGTTACTTTGGCGGTGAAGGTGGTCATTGTCAGAATTAAATACGACATCATGGAAAACCTGTGGACCACCAAGAGGATTATGTCATATCCTTCGGGTGTGACTGGTAATCTAGTGACAAATTCCATGGAGATGTTGGTCCATGATTTGGTTGGAATGGGGAGCAGCTGTAGAAGTCCAGGTGGCCTCGTACAATGGGATTTTTGTCGTTGACACTTGTCGCAGGATTTGCAGAAGTTGGCAATGTTAACTTGCATCTTATCCCACCAGTAGTGCTTTGCTAGCTTCTTCATCATCTTGTCTTCTCTGAAATATCCACCTGGACCGGTGTCGTGGTATTCTTTGAGCAGCATGCGGCGGAGTTCATTTTTTGGGGGAGCAACCACATGGCAAGTGAATCGTTACTACCAATAGGGTGCGTCGTACCAGAGCTTTACCTTGTCCTATCTGCCATGCTGGTCATAGCCTCATGTGAACAACTGCTCAAGATACAGACCTCGCTACAGTTGTAGCATTGCTGCCTCAGCCACTAGATCTGGTCGGCGGCTGAGCACATCTGTTAGGTTGATATGGCCGGCCAGTACTCAATATCGTAGTCAAACCCAGATTCAAGGAACTCCATCCATCGGGTTTGACATCGACTGAGGTTTGGTTGCGTCTTAAAATGTTTTAGCCCAGGATGGTCGGTGTAGCGGGGGTTCTGACTTGTTACAGTCGGTGCTTACGACGCATAGGCGGCATTCAAGATAGCATCACCATGTCTTCAATACGTGTACAATTGCCAATATCTCCTTTGTGTATAAAACATAGTTGAATTCCGGTCCACGTGATTTTTGTGACATGTACGCGACCAGTCGCTCACTGTTACCATGATCTTGTAGGATGACCGCGCTGATGGCTCGACTGAAGGCGTCCGTAGCAATGAAATAGTTGACCGTTGGATCGAATAATCGTAGGGCTGGCATCGAGGTCAAAGTGTACTGCAAATTGGTGAACGCTTCTTGTTTCATTATCTCCACCGCCACTGGTTTTCTTTTTGAGTGAGATCAAAGAGAGGCGCAGACACTCGGGTGCAATTCCGTACAAAGCGCCAGTAGTAATTGGAGAAGCCAAAAAAAACTTGAATGTCTAAGATATTGGTCGGTGTCGCCCAATCAACATCTGCTGCCAATTCATTTGGATCCATGGTGATCCGTCCGCCATTGATGATGTGAACCAAAAACTTGATTGAACGGTGACCAAAGTCGCACTTCGAGAGTATTAAAAAAAAACTTCTATCTTTGTAAAACTTCAAAAACTCTTTGCAGATTTCCATCATGCTCCTCTGTGGTGGGGTCATACACCAGGATGATGCTGAGGTACACAACGACAAAGTTATTGAGGTATGGATGGAAAATGTTATTCATTTCCACCATGAACGTTGTCAGGGCATTCATCATTCCAAAAAACATAGCCATGAACTCGAATTGCCCGTAGCATGCTCGGAACACCGTCTTCTCGATGTCACCATCCACCACACGGATATGGTGATAACCGCTGTGTAGATCGATTTTTGTGAAAATTTGAGCTCCTCGGAGGTGGTCGAAGAGTTTGTTGGTTTGGGGGAGAGGGTAGCGGTTCTTGATGGTAGTGTTGTTCAACGCCCAGTAGTCCATGCACATCTGCACTCTTGTATTTTCTATTTTGATGAATAACACTTGTCTGGCGTATGATGACATGGATGGGCGGATGAATCCTCGATTGAGCATCTCGTGGAGCTGCTTTTCAGATCGGCCAGCTCGTAATAGCTCATCCAATAGGTCCTTCAAACTGTGGGTCAGTTGCCCGGTTTCAGCTTGATGGGATGGTTGATGTCGCGTTGGGGTGGTAAAGTTTTGGTGGTTTGTTGGTGGAGACATCCACAAACGTTTGAATGAGATGTGCAAACTCTTTGGGTACCATTGCAAACCTTATTAATGTCAATGAGGCCGATGAGGCTGATGAGTCAGCTCCTGTCACTTCTACTTCCTCCATTTGCTCAAGATGTACAAGCCACGTGTAAGCTCCTTGTTGTATGCTAAACCTGGCCACGTTGAGCGGTATCGGATACACAGGTTGTCACATTTTGGTTGCTCTCTCCTCTGCTACTTCCACCTTTACTGCTTATGTTGTCGTCTTTCGCCCCACGCACGGAAGTTACCGCTTATCGCTGTTAAGTTCCACATAGAAGTCACCACTGTTCTAGTCAACCTACGTATTGTGCTGGAACAGGAAATCTCGTCCAATGATGATTTTGCGGTCACTCATTGGACATGACCTCCAGACCATTCCGTCGTGCAAGCCCCCCAATTGTACTTGTAGTTGTTATCGGAGTCTCCGTATTTGCGATTTCCCATCAACGGTTTTTTCTTTGAACTCTCCTAGCTTGTTCTACAAATCTAGTTTGCAAACCATGTCATTGCTTACATAACTGTGAGAAGCTCCTCCATCCAATAGTGTCGGTACCATTCTGCAAGTTTTGCAACGTCGGTATTGCACTTTTATGAGTATCGCCGGTTGGTTTTCCTCGTACCTCTCATCAAAAAATTTGATCTCAAAAACCCTCTATGGTGTCGTAAGCCATTCAGATGGACGATCGTTTGGCATAGGTCACTCTTCACGGACAAAAGTCGCGCCTTTCACTCCTTCCCCTTGCCATTTCTTGACTCATTTATTTGCGACTTTCCCCCTTTTTGGTCGGTTACTTGCTTTGGCAGTTGGGAGCGATATGCCCAACCTTTCTACAGTTGAAGTAGGTGCGCGTATCTCTCTCGTTTACGACGTCCACTTCCATCAGAGTCGAGGAGTTCCATGACTGACTTTTTCCATTCCCATGATAATTGGGGTTGGGAGGTCCCCAACCATATGATTCTTTATATTTGAGCATTATAGTTTGCGCTGTCGATCCATTCTACTGCTACGATCATCTGTGGTAAGTTGTTTTGGATACCAAAAATGACAATCGCTTGTCGGATTTCCCATTTGAGGCCGTTGTTGTAGTGAAATCAGAGCTCGTGGGGGGTGATGTATGTACGAGTGATGATCTCGCGGAATCTCCACATGTACTCTGCCACGCTGGACTGTCGACGGAGACGTTGGAGCTTGTACGGAGTGTTGGAATTCTTGTTCAGCCATCCCAAGCGTGCAAGCATCACGTGCGATAATTTGTTCCATTCGGTTGGTGGCGTTAGTGCATCTTGCTATTATGGGTTGATCTTCTCCAAGGATAGAACGCCTGCGGTTGGCGATATGAGACGGGCGCCGTTGGTCGTTGATGAGGTCCCGCCGGTCTCCTGCTGCCATTGGATGGCCTTTAAATCAGACCACCAACTTAGTGCTGTGCCACGCAAAAGCGCGGTTGCAAGGTAAATCTTCTTTCGATCATCGTTGACCCCAGCAGCGGTGAAGTACACCTCCAGACTCATCAGCCACATGCGAACCATTAGTCCCTTGGAATTTGCAGGATTGAATGGTTCAAGAGGGGCCGGAAAAATCTTGGGTTTGCTCGAGAGTTGGGTGTTTCTCTCGATGACCAATGCTTCTCGTGCACTCGCATTGCAAACAGCCTCCATCACGACGTTGAGCTGTTGGAATAGATGGCTGTTGATCCCCTTGAACGCAGAGATACAGTTTGCTAGTTCCTCATTGATCCGTGCCTGTTGTTCCGTGCCACATGTCGTTCCTTGTGCAGACGTCAAGGCTATCGATAGGGACGGCTGGTTAACCACCGCCAGATCCGTGACCGGGTTGGTCATTGGAGGCGTCATGGTTGATGCATCTGCCACATAGCCTGTCATGCCAGCGTTCGTTGCAGTGTGAGGATTTGTGTACATGGACATACTCTGATCTCCATCACAAAACTCTTCACCGACAACCCGCTCTTGGTCGTCGGATGCACTCGCTTGCTTCACATTGTAGGCGGGAGATCTACGAATTCTTGACGTGAGAGATGCAATCACAGATTGTGCGAGGTAGTCCTTTGGATGAGTAAAGTAGTCAGATGCCTCTCAAGATTTATTGCGCTCTGATACCAAGTGTTATGCCAAATAGAGTGTAGATGGTGAACAGGTAGAAGTTACAAGGAAGAACACATTCCAGAATTTCGGATACTTGAGCACTCTATAAATAGCGGTAAGTGTAGTTTGATGACAAGTGTCTAAATGATCGAACACATACATACAAGTGTCGAGTTACAAACGAGACATAGTGAGAGTTGTCGAGTTGATTGTCGAGCGGCGCGTGTGGATTCATGTAACGAGTGGTCGGATCGAGAAGCTCCGCCGAGGAATCGGGGGGCTTCGAAGATCGATGGCAAAGATGCAAGATGCATCTTTCTAAGTTTTGATCTTTCTCGATGTGTTGAGAATTCCACCTAACAGTCGTAACACTTGTATTGTCGATTCTCGAAAGTGGTCAAAGTTGTCAGAAATTTCACAAAGGATTGCAAGAGGGCGAGGGTAGTTGGACAAATTGCCCTTGACTTTCAGCGTAGAAATCAAGGTCTCGCTGCACGGTGGGCTACTTGTGGAATGATAGAAACACCCACATGGAAAGATTAAAGACGCGTGTACGTCTGGTACGAAACATTTCTGTCCTGCTTGAGATATCATATGCCAGCAAGAAAGGAAAAAAACTATTCTCATGGTGAATCTTTTGTACAGTTTGCGAGGTGCTTATGTTTGCAAACAAAGAACCTCTCATGGTAAGCAACATTGCAACCCATTTCGGTGAAAAAAAAAGTAACAGATCACATATTGAGTGTATGATAAGTGCACTCTACCATACAAATAATTGCACTGACCCATGTACACTATGCCTTACACTAGGGGGTCTTCGCAACGGGATGGCTCTTTCCTCAAACATCCAACAACAATCAGATCAGCAAGAAGGAAGCTTATCATGCTCTCTGCTGGCAGCTAACGACGGCCGTCACTCTCTGACCGGAGACAACGACCTGTCGGTCACAAGATCAACCAAAGCGAGTGCAGTCTATGTCTCTGAAAAAAGGAGAATTTTATAGGTTCAGTAACTAAAAACCGTTATTACAAACATATCACAATAGCAAAAGCAAAAGACTTGTATGGGTCAGACATTCATGTGCCCACTTTTCTCATGAAACAAACGACAAACAAAATGAACTACAGAAAAAAAGCTCTGTGTTGATATAAACAATGAGTGAATACACAAATGTGGAATATCATTTGGGATGCAGGGAGTAGCAAGAAAAAGAGATATCAAGGGAGGGAGAGGGGGGGGGAGAGAGAGAG
>SZWC01035993.1:0-16345 GCA_023375785.1 Penium margaritaceum | reverse complement strand
AGTGTGACTGCCGCTCATCCCGCTAGGCTAGGAGTGTGCTAGGAGGTGAACTTTGACAGAGTGGTTCTTCCAGCTCCATGTGCCAAATGAGGCGTACTTAGGCTTGTTAGAAAGCTGTGCTGATTTAATTTCTCATCCATGAGTCAAACCAGCCATTTGCACTCTCTACACAACTTCACACGCTTCCATATTTTTGTCTCTGCAGCCTACAACTTGTCCCTCACATACAATTGGTCCTGCCTAGCAGCTCTTGATGAGCTTGATCACCTCCCTGAGGGCTGCCTTTGATTGCATCACCAAGGAAACCCCAAAAGAGGGGTCCTCAAGAAATGACCGGGGAGTTTGGTGAAAGAAAATGGGAGAGGGGGGAGTACAGCAGCTACCCCGACAACGACAACTGCAGCAATTGCAACAGCCTCAACAGCAACAGCACAGGTGGCTTAAGGCCACAACCATTGGCAAATGATGGTAATCGCAGCAGCAGCAGCAATTACATGAGACTTGGTAGTAGCATCACTAGTAAAGGGGTGGCCAGAGGGCACAACCTTTGGCTTATGAAGGTGACCAGTGTAGTAGTAGCAGCCGTAGCTATAGCGGCCCCACCAACAGCTTTGCCAGCCATAGGAGGTGTGGCGGGGACCACCGCTGTCGGTGTTTGACGGTGGCTGCAAGCAGCAACGCCAGTAGCAGCAACAGCACCGAAGGTGAAACGAGGTCACACTTTGCAATAGCCAAGCGAAAGTAGCATAGCAACCGTGTCGCAATCGCACAACGGCGCACCACCTCCATGGTGATGGCCATCCTCATGACGAAATTGCAACATGTCTAAGAGAATGTGCTTCGACCGCCCACCTCTCCTTGTGGTCCTATACCAACAGGAGCGAGTGTCTCACACACTGACCCACGCCATGCTCAAGAAATGAGCACACTAGCATGGCAGGGGACGCAACCGGCACTGTGGTTGGCATCAACACTGCATGAGTGGCAGGCTGCAATTACAATTGCCATTGCAGCCGTGGCATACCCCTCAGGCGTAAAACGACTTTGCCTGCTAATGCTGCAGTGACCGGCACCATGGGTAGCGCCACTGTTGCCAGCACCCCACCCGGTGGCAACCGCCCTCGATCTGGTCCCGTCCTTCTTCTCCTCCACCCGACTCAGAAACATTGTCATTTGATACAACGGCACCGCTGAGCGAAGCAATGGAAATGTTGTACGCTGAGATCAAGGGTCTAAAGCGCATGGTGCAACAGCTCACAGACCATGTAGTCTCTGTGCGTGCTCTTGCCACAATGCCGATACAGATCCCTCCCTCTTCGCCCTCGTCGTCCTTGCCTCCGTCTAAGACATCACCAGACGATGCCTCAATGCCCAACGTCACGACCATGCACAACACTCTCCGCTCAGTCCTAGAGGCAGTCCGCGTCATCCTGACCTTCGACCCCGTCGCTTCCTTAGCCATTCCTTCTGTCTGCACTCCTCATGCACGCGCTTGCTATGCAAGTTAGCGGATGGTACGTTTGGCTAGACATACCTAGACAACACGGACAATAGAATAAATCATGCCAGTAGTAGCAGCAACAGTGACGATAGAAATAGCACCAGCAGTGACAGGCGTTATCGTGTAGTTGTCTCCCTCGTCCCTGGTTGCAGGATTGGTGTGTCATCCCCTCTCAGCTTCTACCAGTGTGTCGGTCATGGGGGGGATGGAGTGTCCGCTGACGACCACCGGAGAGCGCAGGCTGGATGTGACGGGAATGGTACAGGACGTGAGCAGTTGGATGAGCGCCTAGGGGGGGAAGACGTCCTCTTTGAGGAAGAAAATTCATTCGAGGAGTGGTCTGACGTGGAGTCGGAGGCGGAAACTGTAGCTGAAGTAGCTTAGACTGCAACCATTGAGGTAGGTGCAGTAGCAGTAGCCGATGGGGCAGTAATTTCAGTGGCGGTGACAGCCGGCACTTGTGGAGAAGACGTTCAGGTAGTGGGCGTGTCAGCAGCCACCGACGTCGTGATTGTAGCAGCAGGTGCTACTACTGCTACTTCACATGGGACGTCAACAGAGGATGTCCTTGCTGGTGCAGACACCACGATGGTCATCTTCCTTGCAGCAACTGGTGGAGCCTGCGCAGGGGTAGACACCATCTCAGTTGCAACAGTAGCCATTGCAAGTAGAAATGTTGATGGTGCACCAAGAGATGCAGGAAACCTTGATATTGCCAGCAAGTCCGCTAGAGCCGGTGTCATGACCACAGATGTTTGTGTAGGTGGAGCCGTCACAGTGGACGAAGCTTGAGCAGTAGCTGATGCACCAGTAATGGAGCCGACCCCTGTGCTCGAGTGTCTAGACTCTGTGCTTCACAACCAGGAGGACGTGCTGGCATGTGTGGACATGCATCTACACATCCTCATGCTCAAGCTATGTACAACAAGGGTTGGGATTCCGCCGACGTTAGGGATTGTCACGCAACTGCTGCAGACGTCAAAGATTTGCACACGCGCCTTGAGGCCGCTGAGTTGACGCTATATGATGCAGTCTGGAGACGGTCGGACTTGTGCCGAAAATTGGAGGAGATATCAGTGAATGACTCGGCAATGGTAGCCCATGTAGGAGCAGCCATTACGTTGGTCGACATTGCTGATAGACGAGTGGCGGCTGTGTCCGCGACAATTGATGCCCCCACTATACTCGCTCCTTGTGAGGACGACGAGTCGTACGAGGAGTGTTGAGACGCGGAGTCAAAGACAAACGCAGAGGCCCACTACACTATCATATTTGTAGTAGCCGGAGCACGAGTGAAGAATGACCCCTGGACAACGGTAGACGTCAGTGTGCGCAACACGTCGGCAGCAGCTTGTGAGCTTGCAGTAGTTACCCTTGTAGGTGCACTTCCCATGGAGGACGCAGAGTGAGGTATGGACCTCTGGCTCATGGGTGCCTTGACCAATGTCTTTGACACCATGGCGGTTCTAGCCGACGACACAGCTATAAATGTCTCAGCTCCAGTTCTTACACCCAAGCATTTGCGCTCTGCACTGGATGTGCAAGAGGCAGCCGTGGCTCGAGCAGAGCCGCACATACAGGATCTCATGGCTGAGCTTCATAAGACCAGCAGCCATCGTTACACCGCGGATGTTTCAGTACGACAAGCTGCCGAGGAGTGTGTGGAGTATGTGCACACGTATCTTGAGGCAGCTGAGTGGTCTCTACAGAATGCACTTCGGGGACAGGCTTACGTTCAGTAGTATGTGGATGATTGGCTATGAACGAAGGGTTGGGAGGAGCCCCACAACATTCCACGCGCTCTCGATGACGACGATGATGCCGCAGAGGCAGATGCACCAACGGATGCCAATGTCTGGCCAGCAATCGACGGCCGAGTGATAGGTGTGTCAGAAGCATGCGGTGCCTTCGTCGTAGCAGCCCATGCATGTGCAGACCCAGCATATTCCAATGCGCTGTCTGGTGTGGACGTCCTGCCAACAGCTGGCGTTGAGACGCGAGATGAGTCAATAACTAGCGTAGAGGACTCAGACCTACACAACGAGGCGGCAAGGCTTTAGGAGGCCGTTGCTCGTGCTGACATGCAGGCCATGGAGGTCCACCGTGAGGTTCGTTTTCAGCCTATCGGCCTACATGCCACAGCTGCAGCCGGCCGGCCGGCTGCCGCAGCAAACCTCAATGAGCACGATGAGGGGAGTGTTGGTGTGTGGGCTTTCGCCCGATTAATCCCTGTGCACATCACATAGAGGCACTTGTGCTCTGTGGTTGACATGGGTCGAGGTGGTGATGGTCGAGACCCGCATACCTTGTGGGTTCTGCCAGTGTGATGAGGAGACCTAGCACCTTGAATCCACCATGTACTTGTTATGCAAGTGTGTACATGCCATGCTATAGGTGTCGCATTATTGGGATCTATGGCCCAGGGGGAGTGTTGTTGTGTGTACTTAGAGCCAACATCACTGTACACATTGATTGTGGCACCACAGGATTTTTAGAGATCCCGAGACTGCTTTATCACCTATGATATTGCCAATGTGATGCACTTGCTGCGTTCCGGCATCCAGGTTTATTGGTGTGCAACTGCTAGAGTTTTCTCGTTGGTCAAGAATCGAGCACCAAGAGACATGTTTCGGGATCACGAGGAGACCTGAGGTTGTGCTAGTTGAGATCCGCGCACCTGGTGGGTCGTACGGATGCGACGTTGAGACCCAAAGCCTTCAACCAATGTGTGCGTATCAGGAGCTCGTGACGTGTTGCCCGGCGCTTCGTTGTGTACCTTGTTGGTTGAGACCCGGGCACCCCGAGACGTGTTCCGGGTTCACAAGGAGACCTACTTTGCACGTTACGGATGTGTTCAGCTTGTCGTGCTGGTCATTCTGGTTCAAACGACACGTTGTTTTGACACATGTGCACAAAGTTATGATTGAGCGAGTGCTTCAGCCTCGGTGGGGCCATTCTGGCAGTTCGCGCAAGTTCCGCCTGGTGCGTATCCAAATGCACCCCAGGCTATGCTGGCTGCACACTGAACCTGAAAATTGTTTAGGTGGCTGAGGCTCATTGTTGTAACTCTCTCTGCATGTGTTTTGTTGGAAGCACATTTGACACTCTGTTTGTGTCACCTAGCCAAACCCTTGCCGTTTTGCGTCTGACCTGTGTTGACGCCACGAGCTGACTGAGCGGTGATGCCCAGTCAATGGCAAGAGTGCTAACGAGCTTCTTGACTGTTTCAAATGGGATGAATCGCATCATGATACCCTCTCTCTCACCTCTTGCTTCTCTTCCTTTGTTTCAGAGAGCTAATTGGAGTTCCATGGCATGATGGCATGCGGTGGGACGGCTCGCTTTATGTTCCTCCTTTCATTCCTCACACTTCCCTTGGAACTATAGGCCTTGCCTCCTTGTGTGCTTGTAGACATGTCTTGTATCCTGTCTGCATTTTTCCTACTCTGAAGCACGAGATTGATCCATGGTGTGCGCCCTCACTCTTGCAAGCTCCCCGGCTCTCTCCTTCACATGCTTCCATTAGTGTCATTTGGCACAAAACATAAACCAATTTGCATTCTTATCCTGAAAACCTTTTTTTTCCAAGAGTGTGACCATGTACCCACCAATTCCGTAGATAAGCCCCCATATCCAGTGACCGCTCTTTAACAACGCCATATCCAGCAAGTTTCAACTTTCAGACTGATGTATCCACACATCAAAGAAAAACAACGATGAAAAAAAACAACTTGCAAACACCATGTGGTCTCTGCATGAAATGCAGCGTCGGACTGATGACTTCATCAGGCCCCTTGAACAATCACAAACCCCACTTTCGAGGTGTTTGTGATTGCTCAAGGGAGGGGTTTGCGTGAGGTTTGCGGTGGGGATCCGAGACACCATATGTGTTGAAAAGAAATCTGCTGGGCCCCACTACCGCAAGGCCCAACAGATGCTCGTGCAAAAACTAAAACCCTCAACCCCAAATTACATTCAAGGTTGGGTTTGAAAGTGTTTGTCGTGCAAACCTAAGGTGTTTTGTGTGCCGTTACAAAAACATCTGAAATGGGAGTTTTCGTTCAAGCGCGATCGATCGATGACCCTGTTTTTCAAAAACAATTCGACGCGCAAACCCCCCATTATGATGTAGGTTTTCATGTTTTACGCGGGCTCCGCCCGCGCAAAACATACAAAACCCACAATCATAATAGGGGGTTTGCGCGACAATTTTTTTTTTGTTGAAAAAAAGGGCCATCGCTCGATCGCGATCTCGTGAGGGAGCGAGGGTCCCGATCGAGCGACGGTCACATGACCCTCCTCGCCATGCTCGATCAGCGACGCATGTCGCTGATTGAACATGGCGAGCGAAGTCGGATACCTCATTCATTTTTTCAAGTGCTGGATATGGTAGACACAAATTTCCGCTCGTAGATATTGCAGGGTCCGCCCTTCGGGATCGTGGATATCCTGGCCCCTTCTTTTCGCCCCTTCTTTTTTTCACAGTGGTTTGCATACTTTGTGTGATTTGCCATCAAAGATAGCTCTCTTGGTCTTGCTTTGGTCATGCTCATGAGTGCATTCAGTGGAACAACTACCACATGTTTTGGTGTCAAGAACACAGTTTCCGCTGGAATGGATGCAATGGAAACTGTAGTTACCAGGCAACTTCCTATGGTACATGTGTGTGAGCGAGGAATGACGCACGGGAAACACACAGCACGCCATGGATGCAGAAAACATTTGCCTTCTTAGCTCGACAAAACAAAAGACGAGTTGTATGAGTGGGGGGGAGCGAGACTTAGAGACCGGTGAGCATGCACTCACCTCGGGCATCACACCCGAGGGAGTACACACCGCCACCCGGGGGTCGAGCCCGACCGCTTGGCATAAAACCGAGTGGCGGCTACTCACCGATGCTCAGGTGTACCCGGCATGGTGGCCCCCTAAGGATCAGCACCCGGGAAATGCAGCTCCCCGAGAAAACACTCAATGGAAGCAAACATTATCCAGAGCATGGCAGCACGAATGTATGGGCCCTAGCATCTCCCAAATGAGATAAAGAATCAAGTCATGGCCACGCATGCACCAGAGAGTGCGCCTGGGTTAGGTACTTTGGTCAAGTTGCCAGAGATGCCAACCACGGTAGGCTTGCTTGACGTCTTCCCAAGTGAGGCTATGTCAATCAATCTGTACATGTGTGTGCATGGAGAAGGAGACAAGAGGGCATAGACATGTGAGTGGCCAACGTACTTCAACACTCCCCCATGACCCGCAGGCAACCACTCCACACACATGAAGTCTCAAGGGGACGAGATGAACAGGGAGGACACACAGACTCACACAACCTGGGTCATGAGGACAGATGAGACCAACTGCATGAACAGCACTTTTGAAAACGTTGCAACTGAGTGCTTTGGTGAGGAAGTCTGCTCTTTGGGAACGAATGTCCACCCATGCAACCTGGACAATGCCAGCGGCAATGCACTCACGTACAAAATGATGCTCCACATTGATATGCTTGGTGCGGGAGTGATGCATGCCACTATTCTTGGCAATGGCCTTGGTGCTTTGATTGTCACAACGTAGCGTGATGCAACGGATGGGGACACGCAATTGCTGCAGGAGACGACACAGCCGGACAGCCTCACACGTTCCCGCACCAAGAGCAACATACTCAGCCTCAGCTGTGCTGCGGGTAACACACCCTTGTTTGCCACTTCACCATGAGACAGCAGTTCCACCAACCATGAAGATGTACCCTGTTTGACTGCGTGCATCAGAGTCGTGAGCCCAGTCAATGTCAGTGAAGCCATCAACCACAAGAGAGGGTTGTGCAGGAAAGAAGAGACCAACACGTGGTGTGGAGAGTGCATAGTGGACGACTCGCAGAGCAACCTCCAGATGCCGCTCGCGTGGACATTGAGAGAGCTGAGACAAGAAGTTGACGGCGAAGGCCACGTCAGCACGCGTGGTGGTGGCAAGGTAAATCAATGAGCCAATGACTCGAAGGTAGTCAGTTACATCTACTGTCTCCCCAGCTTTGAGAGGTTTGAGGATTCCAGTGGTGACTGTCCTGCGGGGGTCATGGGCGTAGAGGCGGTGGGAATGGCAGTGAGAAGTAGACTGAAGCGCTCCCCCAGACTGCGGACGTACGCAGCCTAGTGCACATGCAGAGTGCGGCGTGCGCGGTCTTGCTCAAGCTCCATGCCCAAGAAAACACGGGCCGGACCCAAATCTTTCATCTTGTAGGCTGCCTGTAGAAGAGACTTAGCAGCAGAGACTACGGAGGTGTCGGGAGATGCAATGAGAAGATCATCAACATATACCAGAATGACAACCAACGACTTGGAGGGGGGGCTAGGAAACAGAGCAAGGTCCACCGGACTCCTCCCAAAGCCTCCTTTCTCCATGGTTGCCATGATCTCTTGGTTCCACCAGCGTGGGGACTGCTTGAGCCCATAGAGGGCCTTACGCAGCCGCCACACATACGGTTTGTCCCGTCCGAGAAACCGGACGCCTGCACCATTTAGATCTCCGCATCCAACTTGCCATGCAGAAAGGTGTTGTTGACATCCATCTGCTCTAGCTCCCAGTCGTGTTCAGCGACTAGGCTGAGCAACGCCCTGGCAGTGGTTTAGCGGCCAACTGGTGCGAACGTCTTGTCAAAATCCACGCCAGGAATCTGTGAGAACCCTACCTCTCCACAGTGTTATCTAGGTTGAGTTTGCAACGATACACCCACTTGGTTGCAATAGCTTTGCGTCCTGGGGGTAGATCCACCAGCTTGTACACATTGTGCTCTTACAGTACATCAAGCTCACCTTTCATGGCCTGCTCCCATAGAGGGGAGTCAGTGGCTGCACGCGTTGCCTGCACAGTCAAGGGTTTAGGTGGAAGAGGAGAGAGACCGGCAGTGGCGAAGCACGAGGCAACGTACCCAGCGTCGGACGACGAGAGGGCAGAGTGGAACTCTTGTTCAACAAGAGAGTAGCCAAGGGCAGTGCTGGGGTGAATGACGGAAATAGCGGCACACAGGCCAAAGCTCACAAGACCAAGTGCACAGAGACCCGGGTCACCAGAGACGACAGGGTGAGACTGGGGGGGAAGGGCACGGAGACGACCTCCACGTGTGTAGGGTGAGACAGGGGGAACAGACCGAGCAGGAGTGGATTGCACTGGAGAGGGAGTAGGAGAGGCGGGGTGTACAGTGATAGCAGGCGAGGCTGGCTGCACAGAAGCGACCGAAGAGGGTGGGTGCGGAGCAATGGCATGAGATGGAGAGGAGACAGAAGGAGCAGAAGGCGAAGGAGACGCTGGCGGCAAGACTGGCATAGGGGACAAAGGCACAGAGACAGAGGACGAGGGAGCCACCAATGGGATCGACGACGCTGACAGTTCAGTGCCGGGCGGAGGGGGAACCAAGGGACGAACAGAAGGGAGAGAGAAGACCCCATATGGGGAAGAAATGACACCCCCATCCCGATAGGACAGAGAGAGGGACTCGGCAAAGCGAAGTGCGTCCCGCTCCAACAAGTGCTTAAAGAGCAGTGCATCACAGGACTCAATGACGCGACTGTGCGAGGGATCCCAGAAGCGCTAGGCTTTAGAGAAGGGAGAGATACCAAGGAATGCACACAGGCGACCACGGGGGGACAGATTTCCATCCCATTGGTCGCCTAAAATCCAGACAAAGCAGGACACCCCCAGACACGGGCGAGGCGCAATTCGGTGCGCCGACCCATCCAGCGCTCGAAAGGAGTGACCATGTGGGGCAGAGGGTCATGAGGAACCCTGTTCCAAACGCACGTCATGTAGGACATGACCTCAAAGGCGAACAGGGGGAGCTGACCCGAGGCGGAAAGAAGGGCGCACACGCCATCAGCAAGGGTGCAGTTCAAGCGCTCAAACACACCGTTCTGTTGGGGAGTGTAGGGAGCCGTGCATTCAAGGCAGACACCATGAGACTCAAGGAAGCAGGAGGTGGGACCAAGGAACTCACCTCCCTGGTCACTGCGAAACACATGCAGGGAGCAAAGATACGCACGCTTGGCCTGAGGGAGCCACGCTTCAAGCACGTTAGTAACTTCACTTTTATGACGGAGAGCAAAGACCCAGCGGTACCAGGAGAAGCCACAAGTCAAGCAGAGAACATAGCGACCGAGACCACCAAGAAAGGTGTGGGGCACAGGGCCCAAACTGTCAGCATGAACAAGGTTAAGAAGGTGAGAGGAGCTTGACTCAAAGGTGGAGAATGGGGAACCGTGCATCTTGGCGGTGTCACAGTCCAGACAGCTCGAGGAGCAAGGAGAGACAAAGGTGGCCGATTCGAGGCCCATAGCAGGTTGAAGATGCAGAAGGCGTTGGATGACAGCAATGTGAATGTGACAAAGCCGACGATACAAGAGGTCAACATGGGCGGGTGACAAGGAGGGTGCCACATGAACAAGAGCAGAGGTAGCGGAAGACGATGGGAGGAAAAGCGACACGCAAAACAGGCGGTCATAACGCACTCCACGCAACACAACATGGCCCAACGAGTGGAGAGAGATCGCGGCAAGGCTGCGGCTGGATGAGAAGTCCATCCCCTGATCATCGAGGGTGGTCATAGAGTGCAGGTTGACCTCAAGGTCAGGGACGTACAGCACATCAGGAAGATAACCAATGCCACCAGGACCAGCAAACTTAACGACACCAACGCCATGAATGGGAAGGAGCTGGCCGGAGCCATAGCGAACAGAGCGAACAGAGCCAACAAGGCCGAGGGAGACAAAAGAGGAGCGGCACGAGGTCATGTGATGGGCCGCCCCATAATCAATGATCTAGAGGCCAGAGGCTGCACGAGTGGAAGGAAGAACAAGACAGACGGCGATAGTGCCACGAAGAAACAAGGAGGAGGATGCATCAAAAAGAGTGGGGAACGTATGAGACTGCCAATCCTCAATCCAATCACAAGCATCCGGCGGGTCCCCTTGCACGCCACCAGACGGCGCACCCCGAAGGGTGGTGTCAGACTCATAGACAGACACACGACAATGGCCACTCACGCTCTCACCTCCCTGAGAGCGAAGGTGAAGAAGTTCAGCGAGGCACCGCTCAAGGACACGCTCCTCGTCACGGCAGTCAGAGGGGCATTCAGAGGAACGGTCGGACGAGCGGTTTGACGTATGGCCGTCGTCGCGTGTCCAGGAGGGTGCATAGTAGTGGGAAGATGGAGGTCCGTGGTAGGGAGGACCGCATGGGAGCGGAATCCAACCCCAAGTACTGGGAGGTGAGGGAGATGGTTGAAGCGAGGCAGATGTGGTGGAGAGAGGTGAGGCTGAAGAGGGGGAGGAAGGAGAGGCAGCTGTCACTACTGCAGCTGCGGAAGAGGAGGTGACCCCGGGACTTTCCCAATGAGCACGCATAGAGGATGCCAGACGCGCATCATCACGGGGGGGCCGGAAATTTGGGTGCAGAGTTCCAGGCAGCCCTGCAATTCCAACAGGTGACATCGGTGCTGGTGGTGGAGCCGGCGGAGGACTTACAACCCCGGCTATCCCCACGTCCTTTGCCACCACCACGACCTCCCCCACAGTTTGAACCACCAACCCCTCCGCGAGATGCCGCCTGTGTGGAGTGAGCCGTGGCAGGGGTAGCTGAGGCAGAGGAGGAGGGAGTGAATGCTGTAGGAGAGAACGAGAAGGTGGTCACTGCAGCGAGTGCAGCACGATGCATACGCTTGTTCTACAGGTTGTTCCACCAATCCGTAAGGCGAGAGGCAGTGAAGTCATTGAGGGATCCAATCCCTGGGGGTGTATCCGCAGGGAGTGGCGCGGAGGCAAGGCGCTCAAGCTCTGCCTGGGTGACGTGCAAGTAAAGATCCAAGAGCTCAGGAATCAGCCCAGCAACAATGGACAGGCAAGCTGACAGAGGCCCAGGAGCGGCCTTATCCAGGTCGCGCAGCAAGCGCAGACTCCTCGCCCAGTACTCATCGGTAGTCTCATCGGCCCGCATCTGCAAGGTGTTAAACTGCACGGTAAGAGTACTCTGAGCCGCATGCCCAGTGACAGTCTTGCAGCGACGAATGAGAGAGTATGTGCCGATGGGGTCAGCAAGTGTGCCTCGGATGGGGTCTGCGTTGTACGTACCAATGTCATCAAGGAGGCTTTCAAGTCCAGCGGTGATAAGGGCGCGGACAGCACGAGCCGCCTCCGCTAGCTGTGGAACAAAGGGTGCCTTAGGGGGGGAGTAGTACTCCCACTGCAGTTCCCCTTGGGCCCACACACTGAAGCACGTTTCCCGAGAGGTGAAAGTGAGTTCGGAAGTAAACTGTGGTGGTGGAGTCTTGAAGTCCTGTCTTGCGGGTAGGAGTACCCGAGCTAAAGCAGCTGCTGAGAGAGCGGGCAAAAGAGGAGTTAGGAACAGCATCACTAGGAGGTACAGAGGATTCAGCAGATGCATAGTCATCAGCAGGGAGGACTGCAGCAAGAGTTGGTATCGTCCCTAGACGCTCTATTACTAGGGTTGCTATTGTGGTGGCTAACTCATGCTATGCCTTGTTCTTCCTGTGCAGTTCATCCTCAGCCTTGCGTCGTGCCGCCTGTGCCTCACTATGGGCAGCTTGAAGAGCCTCTATTGTTTCCTTTGGTCCTGGCATGGTGAGAGTGAGAAGGTAGAGACAGGGAAGTGATGTGTGAGCATGCGATGTGGGGTGCAGAGTGCGGAGAGTGCTCACCAAACGAGTGGCAGGGCAGCAGGGCGAAGAGAGGGGCAACCACTGTTGCAGCTGAGGAGAAGAGAACCGCGATCCACCCTGCAACTGCCACGGTGAGGTAGAGAAGTCCAGTGACGGTGGCCCCACCCACTGTTACTAATGCTAATGCAACCAAGACCCCTGTGGTGACATGTGGTGTCAGCTCCCGCGGAGCACCGGTAGGAGTCAGGACTGTAGATGCTGTAGAGGCGCGGATGGACCCAACAGTAGCTGCAATGGAGAAGGCAGCGGATGACGCGACAGTGGCAAAAGAGGCCACAACTGTAGTGATCTGTGTGGCAATGTTGGCAGCTGCGGTAGCAAGTTTTTTTGTGTGCGTAGGCTTTGGCTGCACGCCCCACTGTAGTCTGGGTGGGTGCCCTACACGCACGAGCAGTGGCAGCAAAGGTTGCTGCGGTTCCTGCTGCCGCGTCTAGAATGGCACCCGCAAGGCCAATGGAGTTGGTGTGGACTGGGAGAAAAGGAATCACACCAGGGACTTCAGGCGTCAGTGCTTGCTCAGCAGATGCAGCTGGGGTAGGAGAGGGAGTTGACGTGGTATTAGAGGCAGATGCCGCGTTGGATGACTGTGGAGATGAGAGTGGTTGCATGGTTGAAGGAAGTGGCGGTGACTGAGGCAGATCGTCGGCCGTGTACACTTTTTGGTCGATTTCCTCCTCTTGTGCAGCCGTCGCCCTTTCGTCTAGTTCAGTCAGCTCCTCACGCCATTAAGAGGGATCCAGCATGCGGTACCACAAGGGTGTATTGTTGTCAGGGGGCGAAGGAGGATCGAAGAGACAAGGGTCCTCCCACCCGTGGTCGGCTTGGCGTGCAACCGTTCAAGGAGAATCAAGCTCCTCGTCTGGAGGCCCGTCAAGAGGTGGCGAATCCAGCGTGACTGCTTGGAACGTTTGCAAAGAGACCTAGATGTGAGGTTGCTTCTGAGAATAGCAAATAGAAGTTGCGGAGAGTAGATCACGGCACGGGCAACTGGGAGCAGCCAAGAAGAGAGAACAGCCGAGAGCGGCTGAGAGTAGTTGAGAGAGAGCAGCCGTGAGCAGAGGGCAGCTGAGATGCGGCAGAAGGCAGAGAGGAGCCGAAAGCTGCCGCAGGAGTAGCCAAGGGCACCCGAGAGTAGTGGGGGGGGCAGCTGAGAGCAGCTGCGGGTGCAAAACAGCCAAGGGCAGCCGAGGGCAGCCGAGGGCAGCAAAGAGAGCTACCGTGTGCAGAGAGCAGCTGAGAGGGCAGTTGTGAGCACTCAAGAGCGGCCAAGACTGGCCTAGGGTTCTCCGGACTGACAGAGAGCAGTCGTTCGCGGGTCGTCGTCCGCGAGTGTGGATGACAATGACCTGAGGCTGCTGCGGGAGAAGCTCACGTGAGTACCGTGGCACTATGCGATGCTGCTGCTTAGTGCCGAAGGGACATGCAGCGAAGAGACACTGCTCAGGTGGGGTTCCACGGCCAAAAGGGCCGCAGGTGTGTGTCAAGCCGAGATCAGGGACCAGGATCGTTGAGCGGTGAGAAAGAACCTCACGTCCTCTAATACCAGTAGTTATCAGGCAACTTCCTAGGGTACACGTGTGTGATCGAGGAATGATGCACGGGAAACACACGGCACGCCATGGATGCGGAAAACACTTGCCTTCTTAGCTCAACAAAACAAAAGGCGAGCTGTATGAGTGGGGGGGAGCGAGACTTAGAGACCGGTGAGCATGCACTCACCTCGGGCATCACACCCGAGGGAGTACACACTGCCACCCGGGGGTCGAGCCCGACCGCTTGGCATAAAACCGAGTGGCGGCTACTCACCGATGCTCACGTGTACCCGGCATGGTGGCCCCCTAAGGATCAGCACCCGGGAAATGCAGCTCCCCGAGAAAACACTCAAGGCAAGCAAACATGATCCAGGGCACGGCAGTACGAATGTACGGGCCCTAGCATCTCCCACATGAGATAAAGAATTAAGTCATGGCCACGCATGCACCAGAGAGTGCACCTGGGTTAGGTACTTGGGTCAAGTCACTAGAGATGCCAACCACGGTAGGCTTGCTTGACGTCTTCCCAAGTGAGGCTATGTCAATCAATCTGTACATGTGTGTGCAGGGCTGATGCCGGTAGTACCGGTACCGCGGTATACCGCATTTTTGTACCGCGGTATTGCAGTACCGCGGTACTATATCTTTTTCAACCGGGACCGGGACGGTATCGGTACTGACTTGGCATGGTACCCCTCTTCCGTACCGTGGTACCATACCGCGGTGCAGTGCCACGGTAGTGGGAGATTGAAACAAAAAAACTTTGACAAGTAACGGTAACGCGCTCTAACTAAGTCAAGGACATAGTGCGGATGAGTGTGCATTCAAACGCTCGAGCATGAAAGGTAGGTTACGACAGGGACAGTACGCAATGGACAGCAAAGGATCAATTATTCGGAAAGAGGAATTTGTAAGTAGGAGGTCGAGTGTGTGTGGATTTTGGGGTTTGTGCGGGGTCGCCGTTGGTGGGGACGTGACTAGTATACTTGTGATGCCTTTGTAAATGGACGAGGGTGCCCACGACGATGGACGGCTGTCCACCTTGCATATTCTGAGAGAAAATTCAAGGACCGCCCCCTAGCCCTCCCTCCTTTCCGTGCCGCAAAAGTAGCACTTGCACCCAATAAGTTGTTGAAGTACGGGACGAAAATTTCTAAAATTCAGGTTTCTCTCACGTGTGCCTTTACGACTGTGAGATGGTTCTCTCGAGCTCTTCATAGGTTGTGATTTTAAGAACTATTCGTCGGAAATGGTTTCTCGAGACTCTATTTCAGACTCCATTTCTCATTCGTGAAATGTGCATTTCAGACTCCATTTCTCATTCAGAAATGGTTTCTTGAGATTCCACTTCAGACTCCATTTCTCATTCGTGAGATACATATAAATCGTGACAAGACGAAATGTGACGCCCAGATCTTCGTTGTCTACATTATGAGAAGAGAGAAATGTACATTTGCCTGTTACGAAAGAAAGGATCGTCGGAATATCGGCGGAGCGAAGATCGCGTCACATTCCACTGACCCCCAATACCCATTGTATCTTCTCTGTCCATATCATATGTGAGAGACATTTAAGTGCGTCAGCCAAACAGGGTTGGGCGCCGACGAATACGCACGGACCAACCCGTCCCATGCCGACGGGATGGTCCGTGCGAATTCTTCAGCACGTATGGACTATACCCGCGGTACATTATTTTGTACCGCTTCCTGTGACGTGCGTTACTACCGTGTGCCGTGGTATACTTCAGGTACCGTGGTTACTGAACGGTACCGTTGATACCGTGGGAGCGGTACCTGTATCGGTACTAACCTCCCAAGAAACTAGGATACCACGGTAGTCAACTACCGCAGTATTCAGAACCGCGGTACCCAAGTAACGCGGTATTGCAACACTGTGTGTGCATGGAGGAGACAAGAGGGTATAGAGATGTGAGTGGTCAATGAACTTCAACAGAAACGAACCTACTCAGCTTTGCTTTCACAGGTGAACCATCATGTACGAGTGCGTAAGTCATGGAAGCTGCGAGCTCCATTGACACAAATTTTCCCACAGGTGATGCAGCCAAGTTAGCTTGAAAAGTCAGAAATGGCAGCATTGACGTCCAGCCTTCGTACTTTTCAAGGATGCTCGGCCAATTCTCTGGATGATGATACCACAGCTACGTCACACTCCGTTGTTGAGGAGCACAGAGGCAAACATTAGGGGATAATGCTAATGCCAGGAGGCGTATGGGATAGCAGTAGTGTGGCGTAGCGACTGCAAACCAACACCATGCACCACAACCCCAGCATGTCTAGCATATGCAGGTGAGCGAGTTAGCCTACCGGTCAGCTGTGTAGTAGGGTCCAGTGTCTAGCAAAAAGCATCCGAACGCCCGTGATTGATGCTGCCCTAAGCTGTGAGTACGGCCTACCACCCATATCCTGTTAGTATCAGGTATAGGAGTCACACTGCTGCCGTCTCCCCCACCCCTTTCCCCAAGCCCCCCGCCCCCCCTCCCTCCCACCTCCCACCTCCCACCTCCCACCTCCCACCTCCCACCTCCCACCTCCCACCTCCCACCCCAACTACGGCCAACGGAGGCAGGCTACTGGC
>SZWC01035987.1:0-16350 GCA_023375785.1 Penium margaritaceum | reverse complement strand
ATCGACGCCAAGGTTGGATGGCAAATCATGAACCTGTTCCTTGGCTGCCATTGTTTTGAGATTTGCATAGCCAACGTGAGCCAAGCGCTTGTGCCACAGGGCTGCTGGTGAATTTTCAGTCTTGATAGGGAGTTCTTGTATGGCCTCTGATGTGCAGTTGACCGTGAACGCCATCTCAGAGGTGTCATCAGGAAGGTCCTTGAGTGGTGGGGGTGTTTGTGTGTTGAGGACTGTCAGATGTCCTTTGCGATGAGCCACAGCTGTGAGTTTGCCTTCCTTGGTCAGAACCCTGAAGTTCTTGTCAGTGTCAAATGTAACCTTCAGCCCTGTGTCATTGAGTCTGGAGACTGATAAGAGGTTGGCTGCAAGTTCAGGAACGTAGAGTGTGTTGGTAAACAGTCGGACTGTCACTTTGCCCTCCAGCTCAATGGCGACTCGAACTGTGCCAATTCCTATTGCTGGAATGATCCTGCCATCTCCAATGCGTACTGCTTTTGGAGCAGTTAGATCTTTGTAGTCAATGAACCAGTCTTTGTGGCAGGTCATGTGTCTGGTGCATCCAGAGTCAATGATCCAGGCTAGGATCCCTGCAGCCATGAGAAAAGTGCTGTCTATAGAGCAGAATGCCATTTCTTCGAGGACGATATGTCCTTCATCTTCTGTGTTGGTGTCGCTTTTGCTGTCTGAATGATGGCAGTTGATGGGAGTAGATGTCCTGGATGGTGAGATACTTCGGCTGCGACTCTGTGACAGTTCTTCTTTTTCNGTTCCTTGGCTGCCATTGTTTTGAGATTTGCATAGCCAACGTGAGCCAAGCGCTTGTGCCACAGGGCTGCTGGTGAATTTTCAGTCTTGATAGGGAGTTCTTGTATGGCCTCTGATGTGCAGTTGACCGTGAACGCCATCTCAGAGGTGTCATCAGGAAGGTCCTTGAGTGGTGGGGGTGTTTGTGTGTTGAGGACTGTCAGATGTCCTTTGCGATGAGCCACAGCTGTGAGTTTGCCTTCCTTGGTCAGAACCCTGCAGTTCTTGTCAGTGTCAAATGTAACCTTCAGCCCTGTGTCATTGAGTCTGGAGACTGGTAAGAGGTTGGCTGCAAGTTCAGGAACGTAGAGTGTGTTGGTAAACAGTCGGACTGTCACTTTGCCCTCCAGCCCAATGGCGACTCGAACTGTGTCAATTCCTATTGCTGGAATGATCCTGCCATCTCCAATGCGTACTGCTTTTGGAGCAGTTAGATCTTTGTAGTCAATGAACCAGTCTTTGTGGCAGGTCATATGTCTGGTGCATCCAGAGTCAATGATCCAGGCTAGGATCCCTGCAGCCATGAGAAAAGTGCTGTCTATAGAGCAGAATGCCATTTCTTCGAGGGCGAGATGTCCTTCATCTTCTGTGTTGGTGTCGCTTTTGCTGTCTGAATGATGGCAGTTGATGGGAGTAGATGTCCTGGATGGTGAGATACTTCGGCTGCGACTCTGTGACAGTTCTTCTTTTTCAGCCAGGAGTTGTTGAAGGAGATCATGGTTCGCCCTCGAGGAATCAAAATTTTCTTCACAGGAAGCTTCAGCAGAATTAGTTGATGAAACAATGCTGGCAAGTTTTGAGACGACTTCCTTCACATCTTGAGCAACCAAAGTAAGCAGAGCATGTTGGTGNGCTGTCTATAGAGCAGAATGCCATTTCTTCGAGGGCGAGATGTCCTTCATCTTCTGTGTTGGTGTCGCTTTTGCTGTCTGAATGATGGCAGTTGATGGGAGTAGATGTCCTGGATGGTGAGATACTTCGGCTGCGACTCTGTGACAGTTCTTCTTTTTCAGCCAGGAGTTGTTGAAGGAGATCATGGTTCGCCCTCGAGGAATCAAAATTTTCTTCACAGGAAGCTTCAGCAGAATTAGTTGATGAAACAATGCTGGCAAGTTTTGAGACGACTTCCTTCACATCTTGAGCAACCAAAGTAAGCAGAGCATGTTGGTGCTGTGGTGATCCTCTCCGTGGTAGAGAGCAGACTCTGAATGTATGTCCTTTCTTACCGCACTTGTAGCAGCGAATATTTGCAAAGCGGTTCTCTTCAGGTACTGGAGACCGTGGAGATCAAAGATTGTTGGGATGGCAAGGTAGAAGTTCAGGTTTCTCATGGCGGTGGTCATCTTGGGAATGGGTTATGCCTGCCAGTCTCCCTTGACCGTAGCTTCTTCCATGGCCATGAACTTCATACTTCCTTTGTCGTCCTCTGTTCTGTAGGGTTGTATAGGGTGCAGAGTCTCCTCCACTTGCCTCCTTGAGGAATTTTTCTTCTGCATGCATCAAAGCTTCACATGCCCTTTCCATTGTTAACATGTAGGGTGTTGGTGCTGCTGAGGGAGCTCCCACTGCTGCTGCCGCTGCTGCTGCTGGTACTGCTGCTGCTGCTGCTGGTGGTGCTGCTGCTGCTGGTGGTGCTGCTAGTCCTGCTTCAAGAGCTTTCAGTCGGTCATCAAAGCTTCTCCCTTGGTCTTGAAATGTCAGGAGGCTTTCAACTGTGTTCTCAAATCTGGTTGGTAATCCACTGAAAAGCGTTAGAATCATTACCTGTTCAGAGATGGGTTCACCCATCGCAATGATGCGTCCGGCCAGGGTTTTAATGTAGGTGATATGATCCTCAAGTCTCGTTCCTTCAGCCATCTTTTGTCTGTGGAATTCCTTGAGTAGGCCACTCAGCTCCAGATCGCTTGCTTTGTCATATCTTACTTTCAGAGCTTTCCAGGCCACCCTTGGATCAAGAAGAGCGTTGTTGTCACATATGATGAATTTCAGACGTTCTGTGACTTGCATGGCAATCAGAGAGAATGCCTTATCGCATCGCCTTTGCCATTGATTTTTCTGTTCCACTGAGGTGGCTGGATCCCATTCTTCTGAGGGCGGATCTGACACGACTCCCTAGAGTCCTCTGTTGAGTAGAACGAGCTTCATGTTGAATGCGAAGCTGTGATAGTCGTCCCCGTCAAAGACAGGGATCTTGAAGTGGTCCCCATTCAAGGACGCCATGGTCGGCGTGCGCTGCGTTGCTCAGTCAGTAGTCTTCTGCTGTAAAAAAAATTGTTGGCTTGAATGTAGCACACCTGCTCTGATACCACGTGTTGGAATCTTGAACCCTTGAATCGTTGATGCAGTTATCAAGCCTTCTTGAATTCAGATCAGTTTTTCCTGTTCAGATCTGGACAGCCCGTGTGTGAGGTCTCTGACTATATCTTCATCACACACCTGATTGTTGCACTCTGTTAGTGCGTAAACAAACCTGAGTTGCTTGACACAAGAAGCTGGAACTCAAAGAGTACGAGCCAGACGAATGGCTGAAACAAGAATCACTTCAAACCATGAAGAAATGAGAAAGATCTGCTGAGCTAAAAACTAGCACCTACTCGGCTCCCTTCTACTGAAGAAATGCACTAAGTGTTGAATGTCCGGTGATCTCCAGTCTTCGGTCCTCCTGCCTTGGCTTGTGGTCGCTCATCGAGTGCCATCGATGAGTGGTCCGAGAATACTCCCCTGTGGATATTCTCGGACGAGTCGACGGGCCACAGATCCTGGACTCCGACGCACCCCGTCCGTGCTTCTCCTTTGTCCTCCCAGTTGCCACATCAGCAGGAAACTCTTCGATGATGGTTCTATAAACATCTGGATAGGTGGCAGTGATTGCTCGTTCCGCTTCATCCATGGTGCGCTTACTCACACCGTTCGAACTCCTCACTCGCATGTCACAGCCACTGCTCAGACTTGTGCAAAGTATCCCAGAATAAATGCAGGTCATCTCCAATGCTTCTGTCAGAACACAGGTACCACGGGCAGGGGAGGCATGGGACTACCCTCTCTCCTAGCCCAGACAGGACAGACAGTAGATAGGGTAGAGTAGGTAGGTGTGAAGGGTCAGGGGAGAGAGTGGCGACCTCTCCCCTGGCCCTCCACCTTTTGCTCATTTCCAGATATGAGTTTGGACGCAAACTATGCGGCTTTTTCCACACAAAGTTTATGCACAACGTTTATGCACAAAGTTTATGCACAAAGTTTATTTACAATGTTTATGCACAAAGTTTGTGCACAACATTTATGCACAAAGTTTATGCACAAAGTTCATGCACAAAGGTTTTGAAAAACGTTTCTGCACAAAGTGTATGCACAACGTTTATGCACAAAGCTTATGCACAATTTTTATGCACAATATTTATGCATAAATCTTGTGCACAAAGTTTATGAACAAAGTTTGTGCACAATTTTTTTGCACAAAGTTTATGCACAAAGGTTTTGCACGAAGTTAATACACAAAGTTTATGCACAAGTGTTATGCACAAAGTCTATGCACAAAGTTTATGCACAAAGTTTATGCACAAAGTCTATGCACAAAGTTTATACACAAAGTTTATGCACAAAGTTAATGCACAAAGTTTATGCACACAGTTTATTGACAAAGTTTATGCACAAAGTTTATGCACAAATGTTATGCACAAAAGTGCATGCACAAATTTTTTGCACAAAGTTTATGCAAAAGGTTATGCACAAAGTTTATGCACAAAGTTTATGCACAAAGTTAATGCACAAAGTTTATGCAGAACGTTTATGCACAAAGTTTAAGCAAGAAGTTTGTGCACAAAGGTTCTTTACAAAGTTTTTGCACAACGTTTCTGCACAAATTTTATGCACAAAGTTTATGCACAAGGTTTATGCACAACGTTCATGCACAACGTTTATACACAAAGTTTATGCACAACGTCTATGTACAAAGTTTATGGACAAAGTTTATGCAAAACTTTTATGCACAAAGTTTATGCAGAAAGTTTATGCACAACGTTTATGCACAAAATCTATGCACAAACCGTATGCACAAAGTTTATGCATAATCTTAATGCACAACGTTTATGCACAAAGTTTATGCATAAACTTTATGCACAACGTTTCTGGACAAAGTTTCTGCACAAAGTTTATGCACAAAGTTTAAGCACAAAGTTTATGCACAAAGTTTATGCACAAAGTTTATGCACAAAGAATATGCACAAAGTTTATGCTCAAATTTTATGCACAAAGTTTATGCACAACGTTTATGCAAAACGTTTATGCTCAAAGTTTATGCACAAAGTTTATGCACAAAGTTTATGCCAAACGTTTATGCACACAGTTTCTGCACAACGTTCATACACAAAGTTTATGCACAACTTTTATGCACAAATTTCATGCACAAAGTTCATGCACAAAGTTTATGCACAAATTTTATGCACAAAGTTTATGCACAAAGTTTATACACACAGTTTATGCACAAAGTTTATGCACAAAGTTTATGCACAAAGTTGATGCACAAAGTTTATGCACAACGTTTATACACAAAGTGTATGCACAAAGTTTTTGCACAAAGTTTATGCACAAACTTTGTGCACAAAGTATAGGCACAAAGCTTATGCAAAACTTTTATGCATAAAATTAATGCACAAAGTATATGGACAAAGTTTATGCACAAAGATTATGCACCAAGTTTATGCACAAAGTTTATGCACAGCGTTTGTGCAAAACCTTTGTGCACAACGTTTATGCACAAAGTTTGTGCACAATGTTTATGCACAAAGATTATGCACAAAAGCTATTCACAACGTTTATGCACAATGTTTATGCACAATATTTATGCACAAAGTGTGCACAAATATCATGCACAACGTTTGTGCATACGTTTTTTGCACAAAGTTTATACAGAATTTTTTGCACAAAGTTTATGCACAAAGTTTTTGCACAACGTTTATGCACAGAGTTGATGCACAAAGTTTATGCACAAATTTTATGCACAAATTTTATGCAAAAAGTTTATGCAACAAGTTTATGCACAAATTTTATGCACAAACTTTATGCACAAAATTTATTCACAACGTTTATGCTCAAACTTTATGCACAAAGTTTGTGCACAAAGTTTATTCACAAAGTTTATGCACAAAGTTGATGTGCAAAGTTTATGCACAAAGCGTACGCACAAATTTCATGCACAAAGTTTATGCACAAAGATTATGCACAAAGTTTACGCACAAAGTTTCTGCACAGAGTTTATGCACGAAGCTATGCACAAAGGTTATGCACAAAGTTTATGCACAAAGTTTATGAACAATATTTATGCACAAAGGTTTTGCACAAAGTTTATTCACAACGGTTGTGCACAAAGTTTATGAACAAAATTTCTCCACAAAGTTTATGCAAAACGTTTATGCACAAATTTTATGCACACTGTTCATGCACAATATTTATGCAAATAGTTTGTGGACAAAGTTTATGCACAACGTTTGTGTACTATGTTTATGCACAAAGATTATGCACAAATTTTATGCACGATGTATGTGCAAAACTTTTATGCACAAAGTTTATGCACAAAGTTTATGCTGAATGTTTATGAACAAAGTTTATGCACAAAGTTTATGCACAAATTGTATGCACAAAGCTTATTCACAAAGTTTATGCCCAAATTTTATGCACAAAGTTTGTGCACAACGTTTATGCACACCGTTTATACACATCGTTCATGCACAAAGTGTATGCACAAAGTTTATGCACAAAGTTTATGCACAAAGTTTATGGACAAAGTTTATGCACAAAGGTTATGCACAACGTGTAAATCCCCTGTTTATGCACAAAGTTTATGCGCAGAGTTTGTGCACAATGTTTATGCACAAAGTTTATGCACAGAGTTTATGTACAGATTTTATGCACAACGTTTAAGCGAAACGTTTATGCACAAAGTTTAATGCACAAAGTGTATGCACAAATTCTATGCACAATGTTTATGCAAAAATTGTATGCACCAAGTTTTTGCACAAAGTTTATGCAAACCGTTTGTGCACAAAGTTTATGCACAACGTTTATGCACAAAGACTGTGCACAAACGTTATGCACAAATTATGTACACAAAGTTTATGCACAACGTTTATGCACAAAGTTTATGCACAACGTTTATGCACAAATTCTATGAACAAAGTTTATGCACAAAGTTTATGCAGAAATTATATGCACAACGTTTAAGCACAAAGTTTATGCACAAAGGTTTTGTAAAGCATTTATACACAAAGTTTATGCACAAAGTTTATGCATAAAGTCTGTGCACAAAGTAAATGCACAACGTTTGTGCACAAAGTTTATGCACAAAGTTTATGGACAAAGTCTATGCACAACGTTTATGTACAAAGTTTATGCACAAAGTTTATGCACAAAGTTTATGAAAAATCTTTATGTACAAATTTTATGCACAAAGTTTATGCACAAAGTTTACGCACAAAGTTTATGCACCAAGTTTATGCATAAAGTTTATGCACAAAGTCTATGAACAAAGTTTATGAACAAAGTTTATGCACAAATTGTATGCACAAAGTTTATTCACAAAGTTTATGCACAAAGTTTATGCACAAAGTTCATGCACAAAGTTCATGCACAAAGTTTATGCACACCGTTTATGGACATCATTTATGCACAAAGTTTATGCACAACGTTTTTGCATAAAGTTTATGCACAAAGATTGTACACAAAGTTTATGCACAAAGTTTATGCACAAAGGTTATGCACAATGTTTAAGCACAAACGTTATGTGCATAATTTGTGCACCAAGTTTCTGCACAAAGTTTATGCACAAAGTTTATGCACAATGTTTATGCAAAACGTTTATGCACAAAGTTTATACACAACGTTCGTGCACAAAGTTTATGCACAAAGTTTATGCACAAAGTTTATGCACAAAGTTTATGCACAACTTTTATGCACAAAGCCTGTGCACAAAGTTTGTGCACAAATTATATGCAGAAAGTTTATGCACAACGTTTATGCACCAAGTTTATACACAACGTTTCTGCACAAAGTTTATGCACAAAGTATATGCACAACATGTATGCACAAAGTTTATGCACAAAGTGTATGCACAAATTTTATGCGCTAAGTTGATGCACAATGTTTGTGCACAAACTTCATGCAAACGTTTTATGCACAGAGTTTATGCACAAAGTTTATGAACAAATCTTATGCACAAACTTTATCCACGAATTTTATGCACAAACGTTATGTACAAAAATTATGCACAAAGGTTATGCACAAAGTTTGTGCACAAAGTTTATGCACATAGTTTATGCACAAAGTTTATGCACATAGTTTATGAACACAGTTTATGCACATAGCTTATGCACAAATTTTATGCACAAAGTTTATTCACAAAGTTTATGCACAAAGTTTATGCACAAAGTTCATGCACAAAGTTTATGCACAAAGTTTATGAACACTGTTTATGCACATTGTTTATGCACAAAGTTTTTCCACAAAGTTTATGCACAAAGTTTATGCACAAAGTTTATGCACAACGTTTATGCACAAAGGTTATGCACAAAGGTTATGCACAAACTTCTTGCACAACTTTTATGCACAGAGTTTATGCACACAGTTTATGCACGACGTTTTTGCAAAACGTTTATGCACAAAGTTTATGCACTACGGTTATGCACAACGTTTATGCACAAAGTTTATGCACAAAGTTTATGCACAAAGGTTATGCACAAAGTTTATGCACAAAGTTCTTGCACAAATTTTATGCACAAATTTTATGCACACAGTTTATGCACAACGTTTTTGCAAAACGTTTATGCACAAAGTTTATGCACATCGTTTTATGCACAAGGTTTATGCACAAAGTTTATGCACAAAGTTTATGCACAAAGTTTATGCACAAAGGTTATGCACAAAGTTTATGCAAAACGTTTGTGCACAAATTTTATGCACAACGTTTATGCACAAAGCCAGTGTACAAAGTTTATGCACAAAACATATGCACAAAGTTTATGCAAAACGTTTATGCACAAAGTTTATACACAAAGTTTATGCACAAAGTTTATGCACAAAGTTTATACACAAAGTATATGCACAATATTTATACACAAATATTATGCACAAAGTTGATGCATAACGTTTGTGCACAACGTTCATGCACAAAGGTTATGCACAAAGTTTATGCACAAAGTTTATGCACAAAGTTTGTGCACAAAGTTGATGCACATCGTTTGTGCACAACGTTCATGCACAAATTTTATGCACAAAGTTTATGCACAAAGTTTATGCACGAAGTTTATGCACAATGTTTATGAACAAAGTCTATGCACAAACTTTATGCACAAAACTTATGTACACAGTTTATGCACAAAGTTTATGCACAAAGTTTGTGCACAAAGTTTATGCACACCGTTTATGCACATCGTTTATGCACAAAGTTTATTCACAAATTTTATGCACAAAGTTTATGCACAAAGTTTATGCACAAAGTGTATGCACAAAGTTTATGCACAAAGGTTATGCAAGAAGTTAATGCACAAAACTTTTGTACAAGGTTTATGCACAAAGTTCATGCACAAAGTTTATGCACAACGTTTTTGCAAAACGTTTATGCACAAAGTTTATGCAATACGTTTATGCACGAAGTTTATGCACAAAGTTTATGCACAAAGTTTATGCAAAACATTTGTGCACAAAGTTTATGCACAACGTTTATGCACAAAGCCTGTGCACAACGTTTATGCACAAAATATATGCACAAAGTTTATGCACAAAGTTTATACACAAAGTTTTTGCACAACGTCTGTGCACAAAGTTTATGGACAAAGTTGATGCGCATCGTTTGTGCACAAAGTCCATGCACAAAGTTTGTACACATAGTTTATGCACAAAGTTTATGCAAAAAGTTAATGCACAAAGTTTATGAACAAAGTTTCTGCACAAAATTTATGCACAAAGTTTATGCACAAACTCTATGTACAAAGTTTATGCACAAAATGTATGCACATGTTTTATGCACAAAGTTTATGCACGAAGTTTGTTCACAAAGTTTCTGCACAATGTTTGTGCACAATGTTGATGCACAACGTTTTTGCACAAAGTTTATGCATAAAGTTTATGCACAAAGTTTATGTACAAAGTTTATGCACAAACTTTGTGCACAAAGTTGATGCACAATGTTTGTACAAAACGTTTATGCACAAAATTTATGCACAAAGGTTATGCCCAAAATTTGTGCACAACGTTTATGCACAAAGTTTATGCACAAAATTCATGCACAAAGTTTATGCACAAAGTCTATGCACAAAGGTTATGCACAAAGCTTATGCACAAAGTTTATGCACAAATTTTATGCACAAAGGTTATGCACAAAGTTTATGCACCAAGTTCTTGTACAAATTTTATGCACAAATTTTATGCACACAGTTTATGCACAACGTTTTTGCAAAACGTTTATGCACAAAGTTTATGCACAACTTTTTATGCACATGGTTTATGCACAAAGTTTATGCATGTAGGTTATGCACAAAGTTTATGCAAAACGTTTGTGCACAAAGTTTATGCACAACATTTATGCACAAAGCCAGTGTACAAAGCTTATGTACAAAATACATGCACAACTTTTATGCAAAACGTTTATGCACAAAGTTTATACACAAAGTTTATGCACAAAGTTTATGCACAAAGTTTATACACAAAGTATATGCACAATATTTATGCACAAATGTTATGCACAAAATTCATGCACAACGTTTGTGCACAACGTTCATGCACAAAGGTTATGCACAAAGTTTATGCACAAAGTTTATGCACAAAGTTTGTGCACAAAGTTGATGCACATTGTTTGTGCACAAAGTTCATGCACAAATGTTATGCACAAAGTTTATGCACAAAGTTTATGCACGAAGTTTATGCACAATGTTTATGAACAAAGTCTATGCACAAACTTTATGCACAAACTTTATGCACAAAATTTATGTACACAGTTTATGCACAAAGTTTATGCACAAAGTTTGTGCACAAAGTGTATGCACACCGTTTATGCACATCGTTTATGCACAAAGTTTATTCACAAAATTTATGCACAAAGTTTATACACAAAGTTTATGCACAAAGTGTATGCACAAAGTTTATGCACAAAGGTTATGCACAAAGTTTATGCACAAAGTTTTTGCACAAGGTTTATGCACAAAGTTGATGCACAAAGTTTATGCACAACGTTTTTGCAAAACGTTTATGCACAAAGTTTATGCACTACGTTTATGCACAAAGTTTATGCACAAAGTTTATGCACAAAGTTTATGCAAAACGTTTGTGCACAAAGTTTATGCACAAAGCCTGTGCACAAAGTTTATGCACAAAATATATGCACAAAATATATGCACAAAGCTTATGCACAAAGTTTATACACAAAGTTTTTGCACAACGTTTGTGCACAAAGTTTATGGACAAAGTTGATGCGCATCGTTTGTGCACAAATTTCATGCACAAAGTTTGTACACAAAGTTTATGCACAAAGTTTATGCAAAACTTTTATGCACAAAGTTTATGAGCAAAGTTTCTGCACATAAATTATGCACAAAGTTTATGCACAAACTTTATGTACAAAGTTTATGCACAAAATGTATGCACAAGTTTTATGCACAAACTTTATGCACAAAGTTTATTCACAAAGTTTCTGCACAATGTTTGTGCACAATGTTGATGCACAACGTTTTTGCACAAATTTTATGCACAAAGTTTATGCACAAAGTTTATACACAAAGTTTATGCACAAAGTTTGTGCACAAAGTTGATGCACAACGTTTGTGCACAAAGTTTATGCACAAAATTTATGCACAAAGGTTATGCCCAAAGTTTGTGCACGAAGTTTATGCGCAAAGTTTATGCACAAAGTTTATGCACAAAATTTATGCACAAAGTTTGTGCACAAAGTTTATGTACAAAGTTTATGCACAAAGTTCATGCACAAAGTTTGTGCACAAAGTTTATGCACAAAGTTTATGCACAAAGTTTACGCACAAAGTTGCTGCACAATGTGCATGCACAATGTGTATGCACAAAGCTTATGCACAACGATTATGCACAAAGGTCATGCACAAATTGTATGCACAATGTGTCTTCACAAAATTTATGCACAACGTTTATGAACATAGTTTATTCACAATGTTCATGCACAAAGTTTATGCACAAAGGTCATGCACAAAGCTTATGCACACAGTTTATGCACAGAATTCATGCAAACCGTTTATGCACAAAGTTTATGCAAAACTTTTATGCACAAAAATTATGCACAAAGTTCATGGACAAAGTTCATACACAATTTTTATGATTAAAGTTAATGCACAAATTTTATACACAAAGTTTCTGCAAAACGTTTGTGCACAAAGTTTTTGCACATCATTTTGTGCACAAAGTTTATACACAATGTTTATGCACAAAGTTTATGCACAAAGTTTATGCACAAAGGTTATGTACAAAGTTTATGCACAAAGGATATGCACAAAGTTTATGCACAAAGTTTCTGACAAAGTTTCTGCACATAGTCTATGCACAAAGTTAATGCACGATGTTTCTGCACAATGTTTATGCACAACGTTTATGCGCAAAGTTTATGCATAAAGTTTATGCACAAAGTTTATGAATAAAGTTGATGCACAAAGTTTATGCACAAATTTTATGCACAAAGTTTTTTCACGAAGTTTATGCACAAAGTTTATGCACAAAGCTTATGCACAAAGTTTATGCACAAAGTTCTTGTACAACATTTATGCACAAAGTTGATGCACAAAGTTGATGCACAAAGTTTGTGTACAACATTTATGCACAAAGTTTATGCACAAAGTTTGTGCACAAAGTTGATGCACAACGTTTGTGCTGAAAGTTAATGCAGAAAGTTTATGCACAAAGTTGATGCACAAAGCTTATGCACAAAGTCAATGCACAAATTGTATGCACAAAGTTTATCCACAAAGTTTAAGCACAAAATTTATGCCAAAATTTTATGCAGAATGTTTATGCACGAAGTTTATGCACAAAGTTTATGCACAAAGTTTACAAAAAAAGTTCATGCACACAGTTCATGCAAAAAGTTTAAACACAAAGTTTATGCACAAAGTTTATGCACAAAGTTTATGGACAAAGTTTCTACACAAAGTGTATGCACAAAGTTTATGCACAAAGTTTCTGCACAAAGTTTATGCACACCGTTGATGCACATTGTTTATGCACAAAGTTTATGCACAAAGTTCATGCACAAATTTTATGCACAAAGTTTCTGCACAAAGTATATGCACAACATTTATGAACGTAGCTTATGCACAACGTTTATGCACAAAGTTTATGCACAAAATTCATGCAAAACGTTTATGCACAAAGTTTATGCACACCGTTTATGCACAACATTTTTGTGCAAACTTTTTTCACAAAGTTTATGCACAACGTTTATGCACAAAGTTTATGCACAAATTTTATACACAAAGTTCATGCAAAATGTTTGTGCACAAAGTTTATGCACAACATTTGTGCACAAATTTTATACACAAAGTTTATGCATAAAGTTTATGCACAAAGTTTATGCACAAAGATTATACACAAAGTTTACGCACAAAGTCTATGCACAAAGTTTATGCACAACGTTTATGCACAATGTTTATGCACAAATTTTATGCACAAAGTTTATTCATAAAGTTTATGCACAAAGTTTATGCATAAATGTTATGCAAAAAGTTAACGCACAAAGTTTATGCACAAAGTTTATGCACAAAGTTTATGCAAAAAAATTATGCACAATGTTTATGCACAAAGTGCATGCACAAAGGTTATGCACAAAGCTTATGCACAAAGTTTTTGCACAAAGTTTTTGCACAAAGTTTCTGCACAAAGTTTCTGCAAAACGTTTATTCACAAAGTTTATGCACAAATTTTATGGACAAAGTTTCTGCACAAAGTTTATGCACAAAGCTTATGCACAAAGTTTATGCACAAAGTTTCTGCACAAAGTTTATGCACACCGTTTATGCACATCGTTTATGCACAAAGTTTATGCACAAAGTGTATGCACAAAGTTCACGCACAAATATTGTGCACAAAGTTTCTGCACAAAGTATATGCACAACGTTTATGAACATAGTTTATGCATAACGTTTATGCACAAAGTTTATGCACACAGTTTATGCACAAAGTTTATGTACAAAATTCGTCCAAAACATTTGTGAACAAAGTTTATGCACACCATTTATGCACAACGTATTTGCGCAAAGTGTATGCACAACGTTTATGCACAAAGTTTATGCACAAATTTTGTACACAAAGTTTATGCAAAATGTTTGTGCACAAAGTTTATGCACAACATTTGTGGACGAACTTTATACACAAAGTTTATGCACAAAGGTTTTGCACAAAGTATATACTCAAATTTTATGCACAAAGTTTATGCACAAAGTTTATGCACAAAATTTATGCACAACGGTTATGCACAAAGTTTATGCACAAAGTTTGTGCACAAAATTTATGCACAAAGTTTATGCACAAGGTTTCTGCACAAAGTTGTTGCCCAAAGTCTGTGCACAAAGTTTAAAGCAGAAAGTTTATGCACAAAGGTTATGCACACAGTTTATGCACAAAGTTTATTTTCAAAGTTTATGCACAAAGTTTATGAACAAAGTTTATGCACAAAGTTTATGCACAAATGCTGTGCACAAAGTTTATTCACAAAATATATGCACAACTTGTATGCACATCGTTTATGCACAAAGTTTATGCACAAAGTTTATGCACAAAGGCTTTGGACAACGCTTATGCACAATGTTTTTGCACAAAGTTTATGCGTAGAGTTTGTGCACAAAGCTTATGCACAAAGTTTATGCGCAAGGTTTATGCACAAAGCTTATGCACAACGTTTATGCACAAAGTTTATGCACAACGTCTATGCACTAAGCCAGAGAAAGGTATAGCAAGCCGGAGAAAGGTGGAGCAAGCCAGAGAAAGGCGAAGGAAGCGAGAGAACGGTGGAGCAAGCGAGAAAACGGTGGATCAAGCCAGAGAACGGTGGAGCAAGCAAAAAAACAGTGGAGCAAGCGAGAGAACGGTGGAGCAAGCCAGAGAACGGTAGAACAAGCCAGAGAAAGGTGGAGCAAGCCAGAGAGAGGTGGAGCAAGCCCGAGAGAGATGGAGTAAGTTAGAGAGAGGTGGAGCAAGCCAGAGAACGGTGGAGCAAGCCAAAGAAAGGTGGAGCAAGCCAGAGAAAGGTGGAGAAAGCCAGAGAAAGGTCAAGCAAGCCAGAGAACGGTGGAGGAATTTTGAGAAAGGTGAAGCAAGCCAGGGAATGGTGGTGAAAGCTAGAGAACGGTGGAGTAATCCAGAGAACGGTGGAGCAGGCCAGAGAGCGGTGCAGCAAGCTAGAGAACGGTGGAGTTAGCCAGAGAACGGTGGAGCAAGCTAGTGAATGATGGAGCAAGCCAGAGAACAATGGAGCAAGCAAGAGAACAGTGGAGCAAGCCAGGGAAACGTGGAGCAAGCCAGAGAGCGGTGGAGCAAACTAGAGAGTGGTGGAGCAAGTCAAAGAACACTGGAGCAAGCCAGAGAATGGTGGAGCAAGCCAAAGAACGGACGAGCAAGCCAGAGAAAGGTGGAGCAAGCAAGAGAGCTGTGGAACAAGCAAAGGAACAATGGAGCCAGAACGGTGGAGCAGCCAGAAAGTGGTGGAGAAATCCAGAGAATGGTGGAGGAAGCCATAGAATGGTGGAGCAAGCCAGACGATGCTGGATCAAGCCTTGGAATGGTAGAGCAAGCCAGAGAACGGTGGAGCAAGCCAGAGAACGGTGGAGCAAGCCAGAGAACGGTGGAGCAAGCCAAAGAATGGTGGAGCANCTTCTGTGTTGGTGTCGCTTTTGCTGTCTGAATGATGGCAGTTGATGGGAGTAGATGTCCTGGATGGTGAGATACTTCGGCTGCGACTCTGTGACAGTTCTTCTTTTTCAGCCAGGAGTTGTTGAAGGAGATCATGGTTCGCCCTCGAGGAATCAAAATTTTCTTCACAGGAAGCTTCAGCAGAATTAGTTGATGAAACAATGCTGGCAAGTTTTGAGACGACTTCCTTCACATCTTGAGCAACCAAAGTAAGCAGAGCATGTTGGTGTTGTGGTGATCCTCTCCGTGGTAGAGAGCAGACTCTGAATGTATGTCCCTTCTTACCGCACTTGTAGCAGCGAATATTTGCAAAGCGGTTATCTTCAGGTACTGGAGACCGTGAAGATCGAAGATTGTTGGGATGGAAAGGTAGAAGTTCAGGTTTCTCATGGCGGTGGTCATCTTGGGAATGGGTTATGCCTGCCAGTCTCCCTTGACCGTAGCTTCTTCCATGGCCATGAACTTCATACTTCCTTTGTCGTCCTCTGTTCTGTAGGGTTGTATAGGGTGCAGAGTAAGCCTGTAAGCCAAAAGACGAGACTCGAGTACGAGACTCGCGAGTCCGAGTCCCGTCTCGGACTCGCGAGTCGAGTTCTATGGGTTCGACTCGACTCGGGAATCGCGAGTCCCTCATCCGAG
>SZWC01035986.1:0-16351 GCA_023375785.1 Penium margaritaceum | reverse complement strand
TTTCTGACGACCGGGTTCCTGACCAGTGTGTTTCTGACCACTGTGTTTCTGACTAGTGTGTTTCCAATCACTGTGTTTCTGACCACTGTGTTTCTGACCACTGTTTTTCTCACCAATGTGTTTCTGACCACTGTGCTTATGACCACATTGTTTCTGACCACTGTGTTTCTGACCAGTTTGTTTCTGACCACGGTGTTTCTGACCACTGAATTTCTGACCACTGTGTTCCTGGCCACCGTGTTTCTGACCTCTGTGTTTCTGACCCCTGTGTTTCTGACCAGTGTGCTTCTGACCAGTGTGTTTCTGACCACTGTGTTTCTGACCACTGTGTTTCTGACAACTGTGTTTTTGACACGGTTTTTCTGACCCCTGTGTTTTTGACCAGTGTGTTTATGACCACTGTGTTTCTGACCAGTGTGTTTCTGACCAGTAAGTTTCTGACCAGTGTGTTTCTGAGCACTATGTTTCTGACCACTGGCCTTCTGACCAGTGTGTTTTTGACCACTGTGTTTCTGACCACTGTGTTTCTGACCAGTGTGTTTCTAACCACTATGTTTCTGACCGGTGTGTTTCCGACCACTGTGTTTCTGACCACTGCATTCCCGACCAGTGTGCTTCTGACCAGTGTGTTCCTGACCGGTGTGTTTCTGACCCCTGTGTTTTTGACCAGTGTGTTTCCGACCACTGTATTTCTGATCACTGTGTTTCTGAACACTGTGTGCCTGACCATCGTGTTTCTGACCCCTGTGTTTTTGACCAGTGTGTTTCCGACCACTGTATTTCTGATCACTGTGTTTCTGAACACTGTGTGCCTGACCATCGTGTTTCTGACCCCTGTGTTTTTGACCAGTGTGTTTCCGACCACTGTATTTCTGATCACTGTGTTTCTGAACACTGTGTGCCTGACCATCGTGTTTCTGACCCCTGTGTTTTTGACCAGTGTGTTTCCGACCACTGTATTTCTGATCACTGTGTTTCTGAACACTGTGTGCCTGACCATCGTGTTTCTGACCCCTGTGTTTTTGACCAGTGTGTTTCCGACCACTGTATTTCTGATCACTGTGTTTCTGAACACTGTGTGCCTGACCATCGTGTTTCTGACCCCTGTGTTTTTGACCAGTGTGTTTCCGACCACTGTATTTCTGATCACTGTGTTTCTGAACACTGTGTGCCTGACCATCGTGTTTCTGACCCCTGTGTTTTTGACCAGTGTGTTTCCGACCACTGTATTTCTGATCACTGTGTTTCTGAACACTGTGTGCCTGACCATCGTGTTTCTGACCCCTGTGTTTTTGACCAGTGTGTTTCCGACCACTGTATTTCTGATCACTGTGTTTCTGAACACTGTGTGCCTGACCATCGTGTTTCTGACCCCTTTGTTTTTTACCAGTGTGTTTCTGACCAGTGTGTTTATGACCACTGTGTTTTTGACCGGAGTGTTTCTGACCAGTGTGTTCCTGAACGGTGTGTTTCTGACCCCTGTGTTTTTGACCAGTGTATTTGTGACCACTGTGTTTCTGACCAGTTTGTTTCTGACGACCGGGTTCCTGACCAGTGTGTTTATGACCACTGTGTTTCTGACTAGTGTGTTTCCAATCTCTGTGTTTCTGACCACTGTGTGTCCAACCACTGTCTTTCTCACCAATGTGTTTCTGACCACTGTGTTTCTGACCACATTGTTTCTGACCACTGTGTTTCTGACCAGTTTGTTTCTGACCACGGTGTTTCTGACCACTGAATTTCTGACCACTGTGTTCCTGACCACCGTGTTTCTGACCTCTGTGTGTCTGACCACTGTGTTTCTGACCAGTTTGTTTCTGACCACGGTGTTTCTGACCACTGAATTTCTGACCACTGTGTTCCTGACCACCGTGTTTCTGACCTCTGTGTGTCTGACCACTGTGTTTCTGACCAGTGTGTTTCTGACCAGTGTGCTTCTGACCACTGTGTTTCTGACCATAATGTTTCTGACCACTGTGTTTCTGACCACTGTGTTTCTGACCACTATGTTTCTGACCACTGTTTCTGACCACTGTGTTTCTGACCACTGTGTTTATGACAAATGTGCTTGTGATCACTGTGTTTCTGAACACTGTGTTTCTGACCACCGTGTTTCTAACCCCTGTGTTTCTGACCAGTGTGTTTCTGACCACTGCGTTTCTGACCAGTGTGTTTCTGACCAGTGTGTTTCTGACCACTGTGTTTCTGACCAGAGTGTTTCTGACCAGTGTGTCTCCAACCACTGTGTTTCTGACCACTGTTTCTCTGATCACTGGGGTTCTCATCAGTGTGTTTCTGACTACTGTGTTTCTGACCACTGTGCTTCTGACTTGTGTGTTTCTGACCACTGTGATTCTGACTAGTGTGACTCTGACCACCGTGTTTCTGACCATTTTGTCGGATTAGTGTATTTCTGACCACTGTGTTTTTGACCGCTGTATTTCTGACAACCCTGTTTCTGACAACTGTGTTTATGACCACTGTGTTCTTGACCACTTTGATTCTGACCAGTGTGTTTCTGACTAACGTGTTTATGACCACTGTGTTTCTGACCACTGTGTTTCTGACCAATGTGTTTCTGACAATTGTGTTTCTGACCAGTGTGTTTCTGACCACTGTGTTTCTGATCAGTGTGTTACAGACCAATGTGTTTTTGACCAGTGTGTTTCTGACCAGTGAATTTCTCACCACTGTGTTTCTGACCACTGTGTTTCTGAACACTGTGTTTCTAACCACTGCGTTTCTGACCACTGTGTTTCTGACCACTGTGTTTCTGACCACTATGTTTATGACCACTATGCTTCTGACCACTGTGTTTCTGACCACTGTGTTTCGGAACACTGTGTTTCTGACCATTGTGTTTCTGACCAGTGTGTTTCTGACCACTATGTTTATGACCACTATGCTTCTGACCACTGTGTTTCTGACCACTGTGTTTCGGAACACTGTGTTTCTGACCATTGTGTTTCTGACCAGTGTGTTTATGACCAAAAGGTTTCTGACCACTGTGTTTCTGACCACCGTGTTTCTGACCACTGTGTTTTTGGCCATTGTGTTTCTGACCACAGTTGTTTATGACAAGAGTGTTTCTGACCAGTGTGTTTCTGACCACTGTGTTTCTGACCACTTTTTTTCTGACTATTGTGTTTCTGACCAGTGTGCTTCTGACCACTATGTTTCTGACCAGTGTTTTTCTGACCAGTGTGTTCCTGAAAAGTGTGTTTCCGACCCCTGTGTTTCTGACCACTGTGTTTCTGACCACTGTGTTTCTGACCAGTGTGTTTCTGACCACTGTGTTTCTGACCAGTGTATTCCCGACCATAATGTTTCTGACCACCGTGTTTCTGACCACTGTGTCATTGACCACTGTGTTTCTAACTAGTGTGTTTCTGACCAGCGTGTTTCTGACCACTGTTTTTCTGATCAGTGTGGCTCTGACCAGTGTGTTTCTGACCACTGTGTTTGTGACCACCGTGTTTATGACCACCGTGTTTATGACTGGTGTGTTTCTAACAAGTGTGTTTCGGACCACTGTTTTTCTGACTTGTGAGTTTCTGACCACCGTGTTTTTGACCAGAGTGTTTCTGACCAGTGTGTTTCTGACCACTGTGTTTCTGGCCACTGTGTTTCTGACCGTTGTGTTATGACCAGTGTGTTTCTGACCACTATGTTTCTGACCAGTGTGTTTCTGACCACTGTGTTTCTGACCATTGTGTTTCTGACCACTGTGTTTCTAACCAGTATGTTTCTGACCAGTGTGTTTCTGACCAGTTTGTTTCTGACCACGGTGTTTCTGACCACTGAATTTCTGACCACTGTGTTCCTGACCACCGTGTTTCTGACCTCTGTGTGTCTGACCACTGTGTTTCTGACCACTGTGTTTATGACCACTGTGCCTCTGACCAGTGTGTTTCTGACCACTGTGTTTTTTACCAGTGTGCTTCTGACCATTGTGTTTCTGACCACTGTGTTTCTAACCAGTATGTTTCTGACCAGTGTGTTTCTGACCAGTTTGTTTCTGACCACGGTGTTTCTGACCACTGAATTTCTGACCACTGTGTTCCTGACCACCGTGTTTCTGACCTCTGTGTGTCTGACCACTGTGTTTCTGACCACTGTGTTTATGACCACTGTGCCTCTGACCAGTGTGTTTCTGACCACTGTGTTTTTTACCAGTGTGCTTCTGACCATTGTGTTTCTGACCACTGTGTTTCTAACCAGTATGTTTCTGACCAGTGTGTTTCTGACCAGTTTGTTTCTGACCACGGTGTTTCTGACCACTGAATTTCTGACCACTGTGTTCCTGACCACCGTGTTTCTGACCTCTGTGTGTCTGACCACTGTGTTTCTGACCACTGTGTTTATGACCACTGTGCCTCTGACCAGTGTGTTTCTGACCACTGTGTTTTTTACCAGTGTGCTTCTGACCATTGTGTTTCTGACCACTGTGTTTCTAACCAGTATGTTTCTGACCAGTGTGTTTCTGACCAGTTTGTTTCTGACCACGGTGTTTCTGACCACTGAATTTCTGACCACTGTGTTCCTGACCACCGTGTTTCTGACCTCTGTGTGTCTGACCACTGTGTTTCTGACCACTGTGTTTATGACCACTGTGCCTCTGACCAGTGTGTTTCTGACCACTGTGTTTTTTACCAGTGTGCTTCTGACCATTGTGTTTCTGACCACTGTGTTTCTAACCAGTATGTTTCTGACCAGTGTGTTTCTGACCAGTTTGTTTCTGACCACGGTGTTTCTGACCACTGAATTTCTGACCACTGTGTTCCTGACCACCGTGTTTCTGACCTCTGTGTGTCTGACCACTGTGTTTCTGACCACTGTGTTTATGACCACTGTGCCTCTGACCAGTGTGTTTCTGACCACTGTGTTTTTTACCAGTGTGCTTCTGACCATTGTGTTTCTGACCACTGTGTTTCTAACCAGTATGTTTCTGACCAGTGTGTTTCTGACCAGTTTGTTTCTGACCACGGTGTTTCTGACCACTGAATTTCTGACCACTGTGTTCCTGACCACCGTGTTTCTGACCTCTGTGTGTCTGACCACTGTGTTTCTGACCACTGTGTTTATGACCACTGTGCCTCTGACCAGTGTGTTTCTGACCACTGTGTTTTTTACCAGTGTGCTTCTGACCATTGTGTTTCTGACCACTGTGTTTCTAACCAGTATGTTTCTGACCAGTGTGTTTCTGACCAGTTTGTTTCTGACCACGGTGTTTCTGACCACTGAATTTCTGACCACTGTGTTCCTGACCACCGTGTTTCTGACCTCTGTGTGTCTGACCACTGTGTTTCTGACCACTGTGTTTATGACCACTGTGCCTCTGACCAGTGTGTTTCTGACCACTGTGTTTTTTACCAGTGTGCTTCTGACCATTGTGTTTCTGACCACTGTGTTTCTAACCAGTATGTTTCTGACCAGTGTGTTTCTGACCAGTTTGTTTCTGACCACGGTGTTTCTGACCACTGAATTTCTGACCACTGTGTTCCTGACCACCGTGTTTCTGACCTCTGTGTGTCTGACCACTGTGTTTCTGACCACTGTGTTTATGACCACTGTGCCTCTGACCAGTGTGTTTCTGACCACTGTGTTTTTTACCAGTGTGCTTCTGACCATTGTGTTTCTGACCACTGTGTTTCTAACCAGTATGTTTCTGACCAGTGTGTTTCTGACCAGTTTGTTTCTGACCACGGTGTTTCTGACCACTGAATTTCTGACCACTGTGTTCCTGACCACCGTGTTTCTGACCTCTGTGTGTCTGACCACTGTGTTTCTGACCACTGTGTTTATGACCACTGTGCCTCTGACCAGTGTGTTTCTGACCACTGTGTTTTTTACCAGTGTGCTTCTGACCATTGTGTTTCTGACCACTGTGTTTCTAACCAGTATGTTTCTGACCAGTGTGTTTCTGACCAGTTTGTTTCTGACCACGGTGTTTCTGACCACTGAATTTCTGACCACTGTGTTCCTGACCACCGTGTTTCTGACCTCTGTGTGTCTGACCACTGTGTTTCTGACCACTGTGTTTATGACCACTGTGCCTCTGACCAGTGTGTTTCTGACCACTGTGTTTTTTACCAGTGTGCTTCTGACCATTGTGTTTCTGACCACTGTGTTTCTAACCAGTATGTTTCTGACCAGTGTGTTTCTGACCAGTTTGTTTCTGACCACGGTGTTTCTGACCACTGAATTTCTGACCACTGTGTTCCTGACCACCGTGTTTCTGACCTCTGTGTGTCTGACCACTGTGTTTCTGACCACTGTGTTTATGACCACTGTGCCTCTGACCAGTGTGTTTCTGACCACTGTGTTTTTTACCAGTGTGCTTCTGACCATTGTGTTTCTGACCACTGTGTTTCTAACCAGTATGTTTCTGACCAGTGTGTTTCTGACCAGTTTGTTTCTGACCACGGTGTTTCTGACCACTGAATTTCTGACCACTGTGTTCCTGACCACCGTGTTTCTGACCTCTGTGTGTCTGACCACTGTGTTTCTGACCACTGTGTTTATGACCACTGTGCCTCTGACCAGTGTGTTTCTGACCACTGTGTTTTTTACCAGTGTGCTTCTGACCATTGTGTTTCTGACCACTGTGTTTCTAACCAGTATGTTTCTGACCAGTGTGTTTCTGACCAGTTTGTTTCTGACCACGGTGTTTCTGACCACTGAATTTCTGACCACTGTGTTCCTGACCACCGTGTTTCTGACCTCTGTGTGTCTGACCACTGTGTTTCTGACCACTGTGTTTATGACCACTGTGCCTCTGACCAGTGTGTTTCTGACCACTGTGTTTTTTACCAGTGTGCTTCTGACCATTGTGTTTCTGACCACTGTGTTTCTAACCAGTATGTTTCTGACCAGTGTGTTTCTGACCAGTTTGTTTCTGACCACGGTGTTTCTGACCACTGAATTTCTGACCACTGTGTTCCTGACCACCGTGTTTCTGACCTCTGTGTGTCTGACCACTGTGTTTCTGACCACTGTGTTTATGACCACTGTGCCTCTGACCAGTGTGTTTCTGACCACTGTGTTTTTTACCAGTGTGCTTCTGACCATTGTGTTTCTGACCACTGTGTTTCTAACCAGTATGTTTCTGACCAGTGTGTTTCTGACCAGTTTGTTTCTGACCACGGTGTTTCTGACCACTGAATTTCTGACCACTGTGTTCCTGACCACCGTGTTTCTGACCTCTGTGTGTCTGACCACTGTGTTTCTGACCACTGTGTTTATGACCACTGTGCCTCTGACCAGTGTGTTTCTGACCACTGTGTTTTTTACCAGTGTGCTTCTGACCATTGTGTTTCTGACCACTGTGTTTCTAACCAGTATGTTTCTGACCAGTGTGTTTCTGACCACTGCGTTTCTGACCAGTGTGTTTCTGACCAGTGTGCTTCTGACCACTGTGTTTCTGACCAGTGTGTTTCTGACCACTGTGTTTGTGACCACTGCGTTTCTGACTAGTGTGTTTCTTACCACTGTGTTTCTCCCCACTGTGTTTCTGATCAGTTTGCCTCGGACCAGTGTGTTTTTTACCACAGTGTTTCTGACCACTCTGTTTATGACCACTGTGTTTCTGACTAGTGTGTTTCTAACCAGTGTGTTTCGGACCACTGTGTTTTTGACTTTTGTGTTTCTGACCACTGTGTTTCTGACCACTGTGTTTGTGACCAGTGTGTTTCTGACCACTGTGTTCCTGACCAGTGTGTTTCTAACCAGTGTGTTTCAGACCACTGTATTTCTGACCACTGTGTTTCTAACCAGTCTGCTTCTGTCCAGTGTATTTCTGACCTCTGTGTTTCTGACCAGTGTGTTTCTGACCAGTGTGTATCTGACCACTGTGTTCCTGACCACTACGTTTCTGACTCGCGTGTTTCTGACCACTGTGTTTATGACCACTGTGCCTCTGACCAGTGTGTTTCTGACCACTGTGTTCCTGACCACTACGTTTCTGACTCGCGTGTTTCTGACCACTGTGTTTATGACCACTGTGCCTCTGACCAGTGTGTTTCTGACCACTGTGTTTCTGACCAATGTGTTTCCGACCAGTGTGTTTCTGACCACTGTTTTTCTGACCAGTGCGTTTATGACCAGTGTGTTTCTGACCACTGTGTTTCTGACCAGTGTGTTTGTGACCAGTGTGGTTCTGACCACTGTGTTTCTGACCACCGATTTTCTGACCACTGTGATTCTGACCACTATGTTTCTGACCAGTGTGTTTCTGACCACTGTGTTTCTGACCATTGTGTTTCTGACCAGTGTGTTTCTGACCACTGTGTTTCTGACTACTTTGTTTCTGTCCACTGTGTTTCTGACCAGTGTGTTTCTGACCACTGTGTTTCTGCCCACTCTGTTTCTGACCACTGTGTTTAGGACCCCTGTGTTTCTGAGCATTCTGTTTCTGACCACCGTGTTTCCGACCAGTGTGTTTCTGACCACTAGGGTTCTGACAACTGTGTTCTGACCACTGTGTTTCTGACCAGTGTGTTTCTGACCACTATGCTTCTGACCACTGTGTTTCTGACCAGTGTGTTTCTGACCAGTGTGCTTCTGACCACTGTGTTTCTGACCAGCGTGTTTCTGACCACCGTGTTTCTGACCAGTGAGTTTCTGAATAGTGCGCCTCCGACAAGTGTGTTTCTGACCAGTATAATTCTGACCACTGTGTTTCTGACCACTGTGTTTCTGACCAGTGTGTTTCTGACCAGTGTGTTTCTGACTACTGTGTTTCTATCCACTGTGTTTCTGACTAGTGTGTTTCTGACCACTATGTTTCTGCCCACTGTGTTTCTGACCACTGTGTTTAGGACCCCTGTGTTTCTGACCATTCTATTTCTGACCACCGTGTTTCTGACCAGTGTGTTTCTGAACACTGGGGTTCTGACGACTGTGTTTCTGACCACTGTGTTTCTGACCTGTGTGTTTCTGACCACTGTGCTTCAGACCACTATGTTTCGAACCAGTGTGTTTCTGACCACTGTGTTTCTGACCACTGTGTTTCTGGCCCTGTGTTTCTGACCAGTGTGTTTTTTACCAATGTGTTTCTGACTAGTGTGTTTCTGACCACAGTGTTTCTGACCAGAGTGTTTCTGACCACTGTGTTCCTCACCACTGTGTTTCTGACCAGTGTGTTTCTGACCACAATGTTTCTGACCACTGTGTTTCTGACCACCGTGTTTCTGACCAGTGTGTTCCTGACCAGTGTGTTTCTAACCAGTGTGTTTCATACCACTGTATTTCTGACCACTGTGTTTCTAACCAGTCTGCTTCTGTCCAGTGTATTTCTTACCTCTGTGTTTCTGACCAGTGTGTTTCTGACCACTGTGTATCTGACCACTGTGTTCCTGACCAATACGTTTCTGACTCGTGTGTTTCTGACCACTGTGTTTATGACCACTGTGCCTCTGACCAGTGTGTTTCTGACCACTGTGTTTCTGACCACTGTGTTTTTGACCACTGTGTTTCTAACGGGTGTGTTTCTGACCATGGTGTTTCTGACCACTGTGTTTCTGACCAATGTGTTTCCGACCAGTGTGTTTCTGACCACTGTTTTTCTGACCAGTGCATTTATGACCAGTGTGTTTCTGACCACTGTGTTTCTGACCAGTGTGTTTCTGACCAGTGTGGTTCTGACCACTGTGTTTCTGACCACCGAGTTTCTGACCACTGTGATTCTGACCACTGTGTTTCTGACCAGTGTGTTTCTGACCAGTGTGGTTCTGACCACTGTGTTTCTGACCACCGAGTTTCTGACCACTGTGATTCTGACCACTGTGTTTCTGACCAGTGTGTTTCTGACCACTGTGTTTCTGACCATTGTGTTTCTGACCAGTGTGTTTCAGACCACTGTGTTTCTCACTACTGTATTTCTGTCCTTTGTCTTTCTGACCAGTGTGTTTCTGACCACTGTGTTTCTGTCCACTGTGTTTCTGACCACTGTGTTTAGGACCCCTGTGTTTCTGACCATTCTGTTTCTGACCACCGTGTTTCGACCAGTGTGTTTCTGACCACTAGGGTTCTGACGACTGTGTTCTGACCACTGTGTTTCTGACCAGTGTGTTTCTGACCAGTGTGCTTCTGACCACTGTGTTTCTGACCAGCGTGTTTCTGACCACCATGTTTCTGACCAGTGAGTTTCTGACCAGTGCGCCTCCGACAAGTGTGTTTCTGACCAGTATGTTTCTGACCACCGTGTTTCTGACCACAGTGTTTCTGACCAGTGTGTTTCTGACCACTGTGTTTCTGACTACTGTGTTTCTATCCACTGTGTTTCTGACTAGTGTGTTTCTGACCACTGTTTTTCTGCCCACTGTGTTTCTGACCACTGTGTTTAGGACCCCTGTGTTTCTGACCATTCTATTTCTGACCACCGTGTTTCTGACCAGTGTGTTTCTGAACACTGGGCTTCTGACGACTGTGTTTCTGACCACTGTGCTTCTGACCTGTGTGTTTCTGACCACTGTGCTTCTGACCACTATGTTTCAAACCAATGTGTTTCTGACCACTGTGTTTCTGACCACTGTATTTCTGGCCCCTGTGTTTCTGACCAGTGTGTTTTTTACCAATGTGTTTCTGACTAGTGTGTTTCTTACCACAGTGTTTCTGACCAGAGTGTTTCTGACCACAGTGTTCCTCACCACTGTGTTTCTGACCAGTGTCTTTCTGACCACTGTGTTTCTGACCACTGTGTTTCTGACCACTTTGTTTCTGAACGCTGTGTTTCTAACCACTGTGTTTCTGACCACTGTGTTTCTGACCACCGTGTTTGTGACCACCGTGTCTATGACCACAATGCTTGTGACCACCGTGTTTCTGACCACTGTGTTTCTGACCACTGTGTTTGTGACCATTGTGTTTCTAACTGGTTTGTTTCTGACCAGTGAGTTTCTGACCACTGTGTTTCTGACCACTGTGTTTCTGACCACTGTGTTTCTAACCATTGTGTTTCTGACCACTGGGTTTCTGACCAGAGTGTTTCTGACCAGTGTGTTTCTGACCATTGTGTTTCTGACCACTGTGTTTCTGACCACTGTGTTTCCGACCACTGTGTTTCTGACCACTGTGTTTCCGACCACTGTGTTTCTGACCACTGTGTTTCCGACCACTGTGTTTCTGACCACTGTGTTTCCGACCACTGTGTTTCTGACCACTGTGTTTCCGACCACTGTGTTTCTGACCACTGTGTTTCCGACCACTGTGTTTCTGACCACTGTGTTTCCGACCACTGTGTTTCTGACCACTGTGTTTCCGACCACTGTGTTTCTGACCACTGTGTTTCCGACCACTGTGTTTCTGACCACTGTGTTTCCGACCACTGTGTTTCTGACCACTGTGTTTCCGACCACTGTGTTTCTGACCACTGTGTTTCCGACCACTGTGTTTCTGACCACTGTGTTTCCGACCACTGTGTTTCTGACCACTGTGTTTCCGACCACTGTGTTTCTGACCACTGTGTTTCCGACCACTGTGTTTCTGACCACTGTGTTTCCGACCACTGTGTTTCTGACCACTGTGTTTCCGACCACTGTGTTTCTGACCACTGTGTTTCCGACCACTGTGTTTCTGACCACTGTGTTTCCGACCACTGTGTTTCTGACCACTGTGTTTCCGACCACTGTGTTTCTGACCACTGTGTTTCCGACCACTGTGTTTCTGACCACTGTGTTTCCGACCACTGTGTTTCTGACCACTGTGTTTCCGACCACTGTGTTTCTGACCACTGTGTTTCCGACCACTGTGTTTCTGACCACTGTGTTTCCGACCACTGTGTTTCTGACCACTGTGTTTCCGACCACTGTGTTTCTGACCACTGTGTTTCCGACCACTGTGTTTCTGACCACTGTGTTTCCGACCACTGTGTTTCTGACCACTGTGTTTCCGACCACTGTGTTTCTGACCACTGTGTTTCCGACCACTGTGTTTCTGACCACTGTGTTTCCGACCACTGTGTTTCTGACCACTGTGTTTCCGACCACTGTGTTTCTGACCACTGTGTTTCCGACCACTGTGTTTCTGACAAGTATGTTTCTGACCACTGTGTTTCTGACCAGTGTGTTTTTGACCATTGTGTTTCTGACCACTGCATTTCTCACTAGTGTGTTCCTGACCACTGTGTTTCTGCCCACTGTGTTTCTGACCAGTGTGCCTCTGACCAGTGTGTTTCTGACCACTGTGTTTCTGACCACTGTGTTTCCGACCACTGTGTTTCTGACCAACGTGTTCTGACCAGTAAGTTTTTGACCACTGTGTTTGTGACCAGTGTGTTTCTGACCACTGTGTTTATGACTAGAGTGTTTCTAACCAGTGTGTTTCAGACCACTGTGTTTCTGACCGCTGTGTTTCTGACCACTCTGTTTATGACCAGATGTTTCTGACCACTGTGTTTCTAACCACTGTGTTTCTGACCAGTGCCTTTCTGACCACTGTGTTTCTGACCACTACGTTTGTGACAAGCATGTTTCTGACCACTATGTTTCTGACCACTGTTCCTCTGATCAGTGTGTTTCTGACCATAGTGTTTCTGACCATTGTGTTTCTGACCACTGTGTTTCTAACCAGTGTGTTTCTGACCAGTGTGTTTCTGACCACTGTGCTTCTGACCACTATGTTTCTGACCAGTGTGTTTCCGACTAGTGTGTTTTTGACCATTGTGTTTCTGACCACTGTGTTTCACACAACTGTGTTTTGGACCACTGTGTTTCTGACCACTATGTTTCTGATCAGTGTGTTTCTAACCACTGTGGTCCAGACCATTTTGTTTCTGACCAGTGTGTTTCGGACCACTGTGTGTCTGACCACTGTGTTGCTCATCAGCGTGCTTCTGACCAATGTGTTTTGTGACCAGTGTGTTTCGGACCACTGTGTGTCTGACCACTGTGTTGCTCATCAGCGTGCTTCTGACCAATGTGTTTTGTGACCAGTGTGTTTCGGACCACTGTGTGTCTGACCACTGTGTTGCTCATCAGCGTGCTTCTGACCAATGTGTTTTGTGACCAGTGTGTTTCGGACCACTGTGTGTCTGACCACTGTGTTGCTCATCAGCGTGCTTCTGACCAATGTGTTTTGTGACCAGTGTGTTTCGGACCACTGTGTGTCTGACCACTGTGTTGCTCATCAGCGTGCTTCTGACCAATGTGTTTTGTGACCAGTGTGTTTCGGACCACTGTGTGTCTGACCACTGTGTTGCTCATCAGCGTGCTTCTGACCAATGTGTTTTGTGACCAGTGTGTTTCGGACCACTGTGTGTCTGACCACTGTGTTGCTCATCAGCGTGCTTCTGACCAATGTGTTTTGTGACCAGTGTGTTTCGGACCACTGTGTGTCTGACCACTGTGTTGCTCATCAGCGTGCTTCTGACCAATGTGTTTTGTGACCAGTGTGTTTCGGACCACTGTGTGTCTGACCACTGTGTTGCTCATCAGCGTGCTTCTGACCAATGTGTTTTGTGACCAGTGTGTTTCGGACCACTGTGTGTCTGACCACTGTGTTGCTCATCAGCGTGCTTCTGACCAATGTGTTTTGTGACCAGTGTGTTTCGGACCACTGTGTGTCTGACCACTGTGTTGCTCATCAGCGTGCTTCTGACCAATGTGTTTTGTGACCAGTGTGTTTCGGACCACTGTGTGTCTGACCACTGTGTTGCTCATCAGCGTGCTTCTGACCAATGTGTTTTGTGACCAGTGTGTTTCGGACCACTGTGTGTCTGACCACTGTGTTGCTCATCAGCGTGCTTCTGACCAATGTGTTTTGTGACCAGTGTGTTTCGGACCACTGTGTGTCTGACCACTGTGTTGCTCATCAGCGTGCTTCTGACCAATGTGTTTTGTGACCAGTGTGTTTCGGACCACTGTGTGTCTGACCACTGTGTTGCTCATCAGCGTGCTTCTGACCAATGTGTTTTGTGACCAGTGTGTTTCGGACCACTGTGTGTCTGACCACTGTGTTGCTCATCAGCGTGCTTCTGACCAATGTGTTTTGTGACCAGTGTGTTTCGGACCACTGTGTGTCTGACCACTGTGTTGCTCATCAGCGTGCTTCTGACCAATGTGTTTTGTGACCAGTGTGTTTCGGACCACTGTGTGTCTGACCACTGTGTTGCTCATCAGCGTGCTTCTGACCAATGTGTTTTGTGACCAGTGTGTTTCGGACCACTGTGTGTCTGACCACTGTGTTGCTCATCAGCGTGCTTCTGACCAATGTGTTTTGTGACCAGTGTGTTTCGGACCACTGTGTGTCTGACCACTGTGTTGCTCATCAGCGTGCTTCTGACCAATGTGTTTTGTGACCAGTGTGTTTCGGACCACTGTGTGTCTGACCACTGTGTTGCTCATCAGCGTGCTTCTGACCAATGTGTTTTGTGACCAGTGTGTTTCGGACCACTGTGTGTCTGACCACTGTGTTGCTCATCAGCGTGCTTCTGACCAATGTGTTTTGTGACCAGTGTGTTTCGGACCACTGTGTGTCTGACCACTGTGTTGCTGACCACTGTGTTTTTGACCACTGTGTTCCCGACCAGTGTGTTTCTGGCCACTCTGTTTCTGACCACTGTGTTTCTGACCACTGTGTGTCTGACCAGTGTGTTTCTGACCAGCGTGCTTCTGACCAATGTGTTTTGTGACCAGTGTGTTTCTGACAAGTGTGTTTCTGACCAGTGTATTTCTAACCACTGTGTTTTCTGAGCAGTGTGTTTCTGACCAGTTTGTTTCTGACCAGTGTGTTTCTGGCCACTCTGTTTCTGACCACTGTGTTTCTGACCACTGTGTTGCTCATCAGCGTGCTTCTGACAAGTGTGTTTCTGACCAGTGTGTTTCTGACCACTGTATTTCAGACCACCGTGTTTCTGGCCACTTTGTTTCTGACCAGTGTGTTTCTGACCACTGTGTTTCTGACCACTGTATTTCTGACCACTGTGTTTCTGACCACTGTGTTTCTGACCACTGTGTTTCTGACCTCCATGTTTATGACCACTGTGCTTCTGACCATTGTGTTCCTCACCACTGTGTTTCTGACCACTGTGTTTCTTACCCCTGTGTTTTTGACCACTGTGTCTGTGACCACTGTGTTTCTGACTGGTGTGTTTCTGACCAGTGTGTTTCTGACCACTGTTTTTCGGAACACTGTGTTTCTGACCACTGGGTTTCTCACCGGTGTATTTCTTACCTGATTGTTTCTGATCACTGTGTTTCTGACCAGTGTGTTTCTGACCAATGTGTTTCTGACCACTATGTTTCCGACCAGTGTGTTTCTGACCAGTGTGTTTCTGACCACTGTGTTTCTGACCAGTGTGTTTCTGACCAATGTGTTTCTGACCACCGTGTTCTTGACCAGTGTGTCTCCGAAAACTCAGTTTCTGACCACTGTGTTTCTGACCTCTATGTTTATGACCATTGTGTTTCTGACCGCTCTCTTTCTGACCACTGCGTTGCTGACCACTGTGTGTCTGACCAGTGTGTTCCTGACCATTGTGCTTCTGACCGTTGTGTTTCTGACCGGTGTATTTCTGAATAGTGTGTTTCTGACCAGTGTTTCTGAACACTGTTTTCTGACCAGTGCGTTTCTGACCACTTTGTTTCTGACCAGTGCGTTTCTGGCCACTCTGTTTCTGACCAATGTGTTTCTGACCACTGTGTTGCTGACCTATGTGTTTCTGACCGGTGTGTTTCTGACCAGTGTGTTTCTGACCACTGTATTTCAGACCACTGTATTTCCGATCACTTTGTTTCTGACCAGTGTGTTTCTGACCACTGTGTTTCTGACCTCTGTACTCCTGACCACTGTGTTTATGACCACTCTGTTTCTGACCACTATGTTTCGGACCACTGTGTTGCTTACAACTGTGTTTCTGACCACCGTGTTTCCAACCAGTGTGTTTCTACCCACTGTATTTCTGACCAGTGTGTTTCTGACCACTGTGTTTATGACCACTGTGTTTCTGACCACAGTGTTTCTGACTAGTGTGTTTCTGACCAGTGTTTTTGTGACCACTGTGTTTTTTACAAGTGTGTTTCTGACCAGTGTGTTTTGGACCACTGTGTGTCTGACCACTGTGCTTGTGACAACTGTCTTTCTTACCTCTGTGTTTCTGACCACTATGTGTCTAACCTCTGTGTTTCTGAACAGTGTGTTTCTGACAACTGTGTTTCTGACCACTGTGTCTCTGACCACTGTGTTCTGACCACTGTGTTTCTGACCACTGTCTTTCTGACCACTGTATGTCTGACCTGTGTGTTTCTGACCAGTGTGCTTCTGACTAGTGTGTTTCTGACCAGTGTGTGTCTGACCAGTGTGTTTCAGACCACTAAGTTTCTGACCACTGTTTTTTCTGACCAGTGTGTTTCTA
>SZWC01035979.1:520-16360 GCA_023375785.1 Penium margaritaceum | reverse complement strand
CCTTGGCCTCGCCCTGTCCTGTTTCTCGGGACTGGTCGTCATGACAAACTCTTTAGACTCGTGAACCCGGCTTCAAACAGGGTGAACATGCATATGAAAGAAAAGAAATTCAACCAAAGTTATAGACGAAGGTAAATAAATTTAATTTTGACTATAATTAGGTAATATTTTTTTTATAGCATAAGGAAACATCCAAAATTCATCCAGATTTGTCGAAGATCATTTTTTTTGGTGAAGTTCATAATACATGTGTGAAACTATCATGTTCACAATAAAAGAACATATTCATCTCATATAAATGAATTCACCATCATATAGAACTATATTCATAAAAGAGACCGAGAAGAAATGCCTTCAGAGGTTTTTCTTCAATATGTTGGTGAATTGTTTTACATGATGGTGTATCGTCAAGCGCATTCGGTCAATTTTTGGTTATTTCTTTTTCGCTTTTACATCCACACAGGCTGGAATAAATCCACTATAGCTTGAAGTAATTTAAGAAGAGTTCGCCCAAACCATACACAATGTTTAAGAGCACACATGGGCCAACAAAAAAAAAATAGTTTGAACGAATGCGGGTGACAGTTTGGCAGTCCGTTTACGACCAGTTTTGGCTTCCACGGACGAGGTAAAGTCTCATGGAAAACCTTCCATTATGTGGTCCAGATTGCGGGCAATTATTTAGCCTCTAAAGAAATACTAATATGAATACTTTTGCTCGGTTACTATGTAACCCTATGCACACTTTGCGTGCAACACCTGCCTCTTGTTTTTTTTTTTTTTTTTTTGGGTGGCATAGGCTGCCTTAGAGGTGAGGGAAGCCCTGATGCATCCTTGAGGGTTTTCCAAAGAAAACGCCTCTCTGATGGAAGCTTACAACCATCGGTTGCGCTTCATGTGCAATAGCACACCACCATAGCTACCCACGGACCCTTGTCCGTGGGTGATGTGGGACTTCAACCCACTAACCCCACCCCTAAAGACATCTTTGCCACGGGTCGTGACCCTGTGGCTGGAGGTTCATGTTCATGCGCAGCATGAGACATGAAATGTCTGTCCCTCCGAGAAAGATGGTTTGTTGGTCCAGATCGTGCGGAAGTTTGGATGCGGCGTGAGCAGCGGCGCATGTGATATTCCGTGTGATTCGCATATCGGTGGTTCGAGATAGAGGTTGAGGAGTTGGGTCTTGTTCTTTTGGCTTTGGCGGTTTGTGTTTGCAATGAGACTGAAGATGGATAGTTCTTTTTCGAAAGCGTTGAGTATTTGGATCGATAGATATGCGGTGGGTTTGCGTAGCCCTTGGCGTTCTCCCATGGCGACTTTGCAACGATATTTCCATATTTCCTGAAAATTTATTGCTTGCAGGGTCTGCCACCATGCAAACCTGGCTGAGGTGTTATGAAAGAGAAACGGGGATGGGTGGACCGTAGTGCAGATGTACTGGAGGCTGTTGAGGAGCTTTTCCATTAGTGGTTTTATTTTTGGACAGTTATGGAAGGCGTGGCTAATTGTTTCTCTGCGTAGGTTGCACAACGGACATATGTTGACGAAGGGGAAAGGAAAAAAGCGAACCCTCTCTCTTACTTGTATGCTTCTGAATAGAATCCTAAGAAGAACGTCTTTCGCTTTGGGTGGGATTTTCGTGTTTTTTATTATTGAGCTGCTTTGAGTTTTATTGACGTGAATGTTTTCTGCTTCCCATTTGACTATGTATGTGGGGGCTTGGGCGTTTTGTTTTCGGATCTCGTGATACAGGTTCATGAGTTTAGGTTTATTCACCTGAATTCTCCACGCGGGGAGTATAGTGTTGGAACAGATCCCTAGGTATACATCGTCTTTGGAGTGCACTGGTGTCCATAGGTCTCGTACCTGGTATGTTTTTTCGGGGAACTGCGTTTCTTTTATTTTCCCGTCTAGGTCGATCTCGCAGGCCTTTGTAGTGAAGCCATTCTCTGTGTTCNTCTGTCGTCTAATCGTTGCCCGGAGATGATTCGTTGCCATTCTTCAGGTAAGTTGGCCTTTATGTGCGCAAGTACCTTGGCTTCTTGTGGAGAGTATTCTTGCGTGTTGTGAGATTTGTCGCATGGTCCAGTCTGGTTTGTTTCTCCGGGGAAGAGGTCTTTGACCTGTAGCTCTTTTTCCAAGAGAAAGCGTTCTCTTTTGTCTACTCCGTAAGGCGTGTTGGTGCGCTTGAGAAGGAAGCGGTTAAAAGCTAGGTATTCTTGGAGTAGCTCCTGTTTGAGCATCGAGGGTGGGAGGATTGTGGGGTTTGTTTGGACGAAGGCTCGGAAGCAGTCTACCCACCTCGACTCGACCAGATTTTGGGATTTAAGTATCGCGGGGTGCGATAGAAAGAAGTGTCCCTTTTTCGGGAAACTTTTCGAGTAACAGGCAACATGTTTCCATTTTGCTTGTTTCGGTGTCAAAAAGTTATAGACTCGAAGTGCTTGTTGGGCTTGGATCAGAAAGTCGGGCCAGATCATCCCTAGACCGCCTTCAGCGACTGGGGTGATAGCGAGATTTTTGTTTATGAACCGAAGTTTTCCATCTTTCTTCGTTGCGGAGAGAAAATTGAGTAGGGTGTTATTTATCTGTTTCCTGATCTGTGCTGGAGGGGGGCATAGGTCCGAGAGAAACATGAATTTGGCTATTAGGTATGCATTAATAATCGCCACTTTAGTTAGAAGTGGTAGGTGGAAACGTCTCCAAATTTCGGCGGCTTCTGAGATCTGGCGTGTGACTCTCGTCCAGAGAGTCGTGGATGATATGTCGTGATCGATATTCATCCCTAGGATTCGCTGTGGTTCAACTGTCGTAGAAAAGGTAGTGGTGTGTGGTGGGGATGTTTCTTTTGTGGCCGGGAACAGGTTGGTTTTTGCTGCGTTCGCTTTGAGTCCAGTTAGAGTCTTGCTGAGATTGAGGATTTGTTCTGCGTTTTCTAGATCAGCATCGGTTTTGACGAAAAGTGTTGTATCGTCTGCGTAGGCTCCGAATGTGGGGCAATTAGGCATCTCTTGGATTGGCTTTTGGATGCGATGGCTGTAGTACTGGTTGAGGGGTTCCATCACAATGATGAAGAGCAGAGGTGCCAGTGGGCACCCTTGTCTTACTCCTGAGAGTGTCGTGATGGGTTGTGTTAGTTGGCCGTTCAGGAGGAAAGCCGTTCTTGTTCGATGGAGCGTGGCCTTGATCCAGTGTGTAAATATGTCCGGGAAGCCCATTTTTTCCATGGTGCGGTAAAGGTGCGGTCTCAACAAGGTATCGTACGCCTTCCCATAATCTTTGACCTTCAACAAATCACTCTGTCAAATCTCCAAAAATCTATTTTGTTGAAACGGCACGTGCCCCAAGTCACGAGCTCCGCCGAGAGGAGCCTGAACTGGAATCTAGCGAAAGTGCTATATATCCCTAGTCAACAAGAAAAAACCTTATTCACCCCCAGCCCTCAATAATAATAAACATTTGTGCCTCGCAATTGGGCATTTCTATTCTTACATTCATGGCCCAATATGCGGCGAATTCAAGATTTTTCTGCCGTTTGGCCAAGGGAATTTTGGCCAACTTCCTCGACCTCCCGTGTCTCGTTCCAGAAGTTTCCAACAACTTCGACCAATTTCCAAAATGGTCGACAGAATTTTTGCGAACCATATTGATGTTACGATATCGTTTGGTCGAATTCTTGAAGACGCTTGACTTTCATAAAGAAGCATCGAGATATTCCCGAACCCCCCCAACATCTCGGCGGGGCTTCTCAAATACGCCACTCACGGCACAACCTCGCACGCGTCGCTTGTCTCGAACAATGATGACCCAAATTATGCCTCATTGTTATTCTCGGCATTGTATGTATGCCTGCCTGCGTCTCACCGTGCCAAGGGGGAGTTTGTCTGTTGAATGTGTCCCTGCCTGCCCATGTGCACTACATCTGTGAGTCATGGGGGAGTGTTGTTTTTTTCTCACATCTCTCATTGTGCTCTTTTCTGACCTCCTGGCTTGTGTACATCAGCGTGCAGATGACTAACGATCAGACTCGACGCTGCTTGAGTGTCGTCTGGTGGAGCCGATGCACGCTAGGGACTACACGCAGTTTGCTGGAGCCTGAATCCGACGACATGCTCAGCTCCATCGGCAGGCCTCCTCGGCGGTGAGGCCGCCGGCGGTCACTGCCACTGCGGATGCTGTCTGCATGCGTCCTGTGCTAGATCTGATTGTACCTTTGCGTTTGTAGCGTCCTGCTCTGCTTAGAATCCAAATCTCATGCTAACGTGGCACTGTTCTCACCAAGGATTAGTGTAGGCGCTGCCTGGGTTTGGGCAGCCATAGCTCCTCATTGTTATTTTTCGAGCTGATTCTAACCACACAAATGCGTTCGCAACGTCAGTATTATGGTATGGTCAAGCTTTCAGGCAAAACGGATGGCGCCCGGGTTTTGGGCTGTCGGCCGTCTCGCAGGGCTCACCGAGAAAACTGCCAACCTAAAAATAGAGGATTAAATTGACCCGGGGGCCCGGGTTCGCACTCCGTCCCAACGCGAGGACCCGCATTGCCGGATCCATCAGCGCCGGAGCCCTCATTCGGGCGGCGATCAACATGAGGGCCCTCTGTCTGCCGGCCGTGTCTCCAGATAGCCGGGCTGCTACCGGTTCCGCTATCTTGGACGTTCCTGCTTGCTTAAGCGAGCGGTTCGTGTGTGTTTAGGAGGTTTCCATCCGCATGACACATAAATCGTGTCAAAANGGATTAAATTGACCCGGGGGCCCGGGTTCGCACTCCGTCCCAACGCGAGGACCCGCATTGCCGGATCCATCAGCGCCGGAGCCCTCATTCGGGCGGCGATCAACATGAGGGCCCTCTGTCTGCCGGCCGCGTCTCCAGATAGCCGGGCTGCTACCGGTTCCGCTATCTTGAACGTTCCTGCTTGCTTAAGCGGGCGGTTCGTGTGTGTTTAGGAGGTTTCCATCCGCATGACACATAAATCGTGTCGAAATCTCCGATTTCTTCTGGACGGCATGATTCAACAGCAAACTACTTCCATTGCTCACGGTTCAAGTTGTTCTCACTCCCCCATGGCGGGCCATGCCGTCGGAGAACCCGGTGACTTTCTCGCGCACTTAGTGACCATCCACCGAAAAATTCCATGCACCGATCACTTCTTTTGAGCTAACGGTCGGGATGTTTCCACTAACACATCTGACGATTTCATTCAGAACTGAATCTGAAGTATTATGAGGATCTGTTTCTTCACTGCATTTCTTTTCGAGGTCCATGAGGATTCGCAAGTTGCTCGTGACAACCTTAGAAACAGCGACTACTTCCCGACGGTCATGGGCGACCGCAGACTGGCAATTTTTGCCGGATCGAGCCTCTCACTGGCAGAACACTGCCGACGGGCCTCGATGTTGATCAGATCGGCGGTCGAGGCCCTAGGGTCGATCAGATCAGCCGTTAGGGCCCCAAGGTTGAAAATTGAAAGAAACAGGCCCTCATATCGAACCGCAGAACGAACCTGGGCTCCGAGGTCGAACTGCCCAAAATAGAGCTATTTTCTGATTGGCTGGTGAACTGAGTAACAAGCTCTACAAAACTGGGGGAGGCTAGTTCTTGGAGGGGTCCCCCATTGTGTCTCATTCTTCATTCCTAATCAGTTACTTCCAGTTTTCAGCTGCTTTCTGGCACGCGTATTTCTGAGTAACAAACCCAGAGCACTCGGACTTAGACTGTAGAGCGGCAGACTGAGGGGGTAGAAGACTAAGCAATGAGCGTGGAAGTCCACAGGTTGCATCAACAACGATGCCGCCCCAACTTGCTGCCTAGGATCGCGTCAGTGTTGGTTGTGTGTCAATGTCACACAGCGACCTCTGGCCTCGTTGTGCACTCTCGTCCTTGGTGCAGGTGACTGAACAAGAGGGAGACATCTCTGCTAGCGGTGTCGTCTTGGTGGAATGACAGCACGACGACTGGGAGCAAGTGCACAATTTCTCGTGACTCTCATGACAACTCTTATGACTCTTGTTCTTTGTGCACCTAACCGGGTGCTTACACTCATGTAGTTGACACGGGGGGNGTAGGGGGGGGGGGGGGGGGGGGGGGGGGGGGGGTCGTAGCTAGAGACATACGTGTGAAATGCACCACCTTAATTGGTGGGGTGGTTCGAACCCACCACGCAAGAGGGGGAGCGAGCTAGAGCGAGCTCGCTGCTTGCTCGCTCGCTCCCGCTAAGGCCACGCCGAACTGCTCTGTGTCGCTCACTCTTACTTTCACGTGTCTCTTGGCTGATATCTATGGCCTCTTGCCGTCACTCCGTTCTTTACTTCCCTCGTGCGTCGTTTACTTGCTCTCACACACACTAGGATGTTCCCTACTGGTATCAGAGCAGCGTGAGAGAGAAGTTCACGCGCTCGCAAGTGGGGGCCGATCCTTCTTCATATGTGGGGCGACGTCTCTTCGTCGTCCGCCACGTTTCCGCCGCCACACTTCCACTCCTACGATCTAGTTATCTACGACGGCTGTAGTGTCCCTCCATTCTTTGGAATGTGCACGCACGTGCTACGGGGTGTGATCCGCAGTCTCACGGCGCTCGGATTGAGGGCCGAGCCTCCTTGCTGCTCGTCTCCCTAACCGGGCCACCGCCATCACTGCCATTCTCCTGGTTGCCAGCACCTGCGTTTTGGGCACCGCAGCTGCCCCTCCCCGTTGGCTTTGTCGCCCGAGCCAGATGCCATTGGCTTGGATTGGCCACGTTGGCCGATCCGGCCGTTTGAGGCAGCAACAGCAAGCAGCGAGCCAAGCAAGCAACAGCAAGCAGCAGCAAGCAGCAGCAAGTAGCAGCAAGCAACATCAAGTAGCAGCAAGAAGCAGCAAATAGCAAGCAGCAGCCAGCAGCAGCAAGCAGTAGCAAGCAACAAACAACAAGCAGCAAACAGCAAGCAGCAAATAGCAAGCAGCGAGTGGTAGCCGCGCCATTGCAGCACCGGCAGCATTACCCATCGCTGTTGCCTACGTCGCCTCAGCTCTGCTGTAGCATCTGTAACAACAACCGCCACCTGCACGACCGGCAGCTGCAACCACAAGGACGTTGCCGTCCTTGTCTGCCACGTCGTGCTCGCGGCTGCGATGAAGCAGAAAACCGCAGCAGCAGACGACGTCTGCATCTGCGGCAGTGTGCCGTCCATGACAAAGGCTCAGCGAGAGGTCCCTGCAGCGTTGTCCCTTGGTGCCTACTACGAGGGGCAGTCGGGGCACCGCCACGCGCGCCGTCACTGCGGGATGAGCAGCGATCGCGCGTCTGAGGCCGCCTCAGCACCGTTGTCGCGGACGCCTCGTCAACGTCCGGTAAGCGCTTCCCCCCTTTTCTCTCCTGGGGAAAGGAGGGACCCACAGCCACATCCTCCTCCTGTTGCTCAACTCTGCGCAGCATTCCGGCAGGATATAGTGAGCATTTTGAGCATGACTACCCGTGTTGCGTCCGCTTTCATAGACGCCGCTGCAGCCGCGACTGCCACTTTTGCAGCAGTTGCTAGAGCCTCACGCGCGCCTGCCTCCACATCTGCCGGGCGCGCAACTGAAGCCTACACTGAGGCAGCAGTTTTTGTTGGTCTGTTGTTGCAATCGCAGCGGACATAGGCATGCAGATTGGTGCAGCAGCATTCGCCATCGCATCTGCCATTGCGTCAGCCGCAGCTGCCACTTCGACAGCTACAGCCTATATCCGCACCTCTACAGGTGCAGCAGTCCTCGCATCGGCATCATCTCCATCTGCTGTAGTCGGCCTCATCATCGTAGTCATCTCCATTGTGGCCGCTCTCACCACCCTCGGAGCCGCCACTGGCACAACAGCGTTTTTCCTGGTGGTTCCCACCGCATTTACAATTTCTATCCTTGCTGCTGCTTTAGTGGTTGCGATTCCTCCTCTCCTTGCCTTCTTGTGCCATCCCTCTCCTCCTGCTTCTGCGTGACCTCCTCCCTTGCCTGCTGTACCCTCCTGTCTTTCTCCCTTGTATCTCTTGCGGTGGCTTGTTCTGTGGGACTCGGGGTGGGCTGTCTTGCAGCTTTTAAACTTGCCTAATGGCACCCCAGTTTTCCCATGCCCACTGGGGCTGGGGAAACTCTGTCTAATTTTTTTCCGGCAGGATCCCACTGTCGTCACCATGCCTGGTGACGACGAGTCAGTCGTCGCAGAGTTACAACGCCAGCAGACCCTCACTCGTGAGGCTCAGCAGGAGGCTGAAGACCGCCTCAAGGTCGCAAATGACAATCGCGTTGCGTTCGCTGATGAGGTTGATGCCATTGTGCTTAAGTGTCTCCCTGCAGCGTCAGGCCTCTCTGTTGCTGCCACTGCTGCCGCTAGTGCTGGTACCTCTTCTACGCCGTCTGCGGGCAGCACCACCACCGCCACTCCAGCCGCCGATACCCCTGCCTCCACTCCCGCTGCCATCCCCCGTCAGCATGATTTCTTTTCCCAGCCTCCAGTCCTCGCCATTGGGCTTGTATTCTACTCCTGGGAGACTCGCTTCAGTGCCTGGACGCAGGGGGAATGCTTGTGGGAGTATTATTTCCCAGCAGTCCCTCCATTCACGCCTGTTGCTGACGAGTCCGAATGTTCAGTCCGCGCACTCATTGCTGCCGCACCCGAGCCCCTTGTTGACGATGTCAGCACCTACAATGCTGACTCTGTCATCCAGCGTCTGGCTGATCCTGTCGGTGCATACACCATGCTGCATCGTCGCACCACCGTGACTGGTCAGGCTGTTCAGAGTGCGCTCACCGTGCAGTTCTACACGCTTTTGATGCGTGCGGACGAGTCTGCTGACGCCTATTGGGCCCGCGGGCTCAACTGCTACGCGAGCTTGATGTGGCCGCCCCGGGCCAGCTGTGGATTGTCCTCACTATGGTCAACGGGCTCATTCCCGAACTGTCTGACCTCCTTCGTGACGTCAAGCCTGTCGAGCTCCAGCGTCTTGCCTCACAGCCCGTTCCCCCACGGTCCCCTCCCGGTGTCGGTGCCCTCTGGGAATTCATTGCTGAGCGCCTCGCCGCCTGGTGGACCAGTCTTCAAAACAAACGCCTTCACCGTTGTGCTGTGGCCTGGGTTGCCGCCGTCACCGCAGCATCCTCCGCCTCCTCCCATGTGGTTACCTCATCCTCCTCCTCCTCTACTTCCTCCTCCTCCTCGTCCTCCCCTGCCGCCGCCGTCACATCTCAGGGCAGTGGGCGTGGCCACGGCCGTGGACAGAGCAAGGGGAAGGCCAAAGCCACCACTTCATCACGTCCTGTGGGGGAGGTGGTCTGCTGGAACCGTGGCTCCTCCGAGCACTCCGCTCGGAAGTGTCCTGAGCCTCTTGATGACCTCCATCTTACCCGTGCCATGCGTGCCCATTGGGCTCGCACCAGCGGCTCTACTTCTTTCTCCTCTACCAGTGGCTCCAGCTCCGCCGCGCCCTCTCGCCCTACCAATTCCTATTCGGCGCAGGCCTACTCCTCCACTCCTCCTTCCGCGCCGTACCCTTGGGGGTGGCCACCTCCCTATGGTGTGCCTGCCTACTCTGGCCCACCTTCCTCCGCCTACGTTCCTCCTCCGTGGTACCCTCCTCCATCCACTCCTTNGCCTTCCATGGACGGCGAGCGTCAGTTGGAGCAGTCTCTCCTCCAGCGCCTTCACCTTCGTGACCAGGGAGGTGAGAGTGTGTCTTCATTGGCCAGAGGTCCTGTGTGTCACACTGAGACTGTCCTCCGTGGCGATCCCCCCGGTCACGTTCTTGGGCACCCGTCTGAGTCTGTTCCATGGGTCGAGCATTGGCAGTCAGTCGTTCTCCCCTTTCGTCTCTCTGCTTGTTCTTCGTCTCCTGCTCCCGTTGGCACTGTGGCGACCTGTGGTGTGCTCCCCCCCGTTCGTGTCTTTGGTGGCTTCTGGGTCCTTGACTCAGGGGCCACCCACCACATGACTTCTGTGCGGTCTTCCTTCGTCTCGTTGGGTCCAGCCGGTCCCGTTCGCTTTGTTCACACTGGGTCCGGCCAGTTGCTCCCCGTCCAAGGTGTTGGTGTTGTCCATTTTGTCGGCCCCGGTGGTGCACTGTTCTTGCCTGACATCCTGTACATGCCTTCCTTGGAACTCAATCTGCTGTCAGTGACATCCCTTGACGACCAGGGCATGGATTTCTCTACTAGTCAGGGTGTTGGCACTGTCCGTCCTCGTTCTTCCGGTCGTGTTGTCTTGTGGGGGGTTAAGTGTGACAAGTTGTACCGTGTTCCTTTGCTTGCTGCATGTGACTCTACCGTTCATCTCTTGCCCATGTCCCACCTTCCCTCTTGCCTGATGATTTTCCCCTCTTGCATCGCCGTCTTGGGCATGTGCACACTGATGTTGTTCACAGCATGCTCTGGCTTCAGCCTGCCGTTGGCTTGACGCCGTCCACCTTTCCGGCACCCTGTCCGTCTGACTGTCTTGACTGTGCCCAGGGCAAAATGCACCGCTCTCCCTTTTCTTCCTCTGAGTCCCAGTCCTCTGCTCTCCTTGACCTCGTTCATGCTGATGTCATGGGTCTCCTGCCCCATGATTTCTTTGGAGGGGTCGGTCAGTATGTCCTCTGTCTCACTAATGATTTCTCTCGTTTCCGTTGGGTCTTCGCTCTTCGTCAGAAGAGTGATGTTTCTCCCGTCATCGAAACTTGTTTAGTGCAAGCTGAGAGCTCGTGTCGCCGCTCCCTACGTGTCTTTTGCAGCAACCGCGGCGGTGAGTTCCTTGGTCCCACCGCTCGCTTTCTTGAGTCCCAAAGGGTATGTTTGGAGACATCGGCTCCTTACAAACCCCAGCAAAATGGGGTTTCTGAACGTTGGACCTGGACCCTTGCCGATGGCGTCCGTGCCCTCTTGTCCGAATCTGGTCTTTCTCCCCTGTTCGCTTTTGAGGCCATGTGTTACATGACCTGGGTCTAGAACCGTGTGCCCCATGGTCCTCTCCCGTGCAGTGTCACCCCTTTTGAGCGTTGGTTCGGCACCCGTGCCGACCTCCGTCTTGCTCGCTTCTGGGGTAGCATCGCCGCGGTCTGGCTCCCTGAGGACCTTCGTGATGGAAAGCTCTCCGCCCGTGGTCGCCACTGTCCCTTCTTGGGCGTGTCCGCCCAGTACAAGGCGTGGCGCTTTTGGGACCTAGAGCGCCAACGAGTCGTCGAGTCACGCGACGCCCTGTTTTTCGAGTCTGTGTTCCTTCGTGACCTCCATCGTCCGTCGTCCGCTACCTCTCTCCTTCCGCTCTCTCGGTTGCGGGGGGATGTCGTCCCTGCAACGGCTCTCTCTGTCCCTGCAGTTCCTACTGTTGTGCCTTCCCAACAGCCTTCACCCTCGGAGCGTCTTTTGGCATCCGACCCGGTACTCCCACCGTCGGTGACGTCTAGCTCGCTTGGAGCTCCGGTCTCACCTGTCGCGTCTAGTTCACATGAAGCTCCAGCTTCGCTTGTCACGTCCCCGTCAGCCCCATCTGAGTCTATGTCCCCTTCACACTCCTCGTCGACCCCTTCTCCTCCTCACGTGACTCGGCTGTCTACTCCTTCCGTTCCTGCACCAGTCGAACCCTTTGTTCGTGGGGGACGCCTCCGTGCCCTTTTTGCCCGATCCTCTGGCAGCACTGCTTCTTCCTCTCGTCCTTCTCAGTCCCGTCCTGCACAGTCCCCGGTGTTGCCTACCGGTGTGGACGCCTTGGGCCTGGCTATAGGGGTTGTCCACCCCAGCTCTGTCTTTGGCTATGCACTGCTCACGTCAGAGCACGAGCGCGCTCTTGAAGCCGCCGTCGTTGGCAGCGTAGCAGAGTGCCACGCCACTGCTGCTGCACCACTCTCGTCGTCCCATCCGACCACAGTTCGGCAGGCCCATGCTGCGCCTGACTCACAGCAGTGGGAGGCTGCCATGCAAGACGAGCTGAAAGCTCTGGACGATCATGGCGTTTGCGACCTGGTCGATCTGCCACCAGGCCGTAAGGCAATCGACGCCCGCTGGGTTTTTCGTCGAAAGTACAAACCCAACGGCGACCTTGAAAAATACAAGGCACGTCTCACCGCCAAGGGTTTCTCTCAAGTCCCCGGCGTTGACTTCAACAAGACATTTGCTCCCGTCGGACGCTACACGACCGCTCGAGCTCTTCTGAGTTTGTTAGCACACCATGATTGGGAGCTTGAGCAGATGGACATGAACAACACGTTCCTGCACGGACGACTGAAGGAGGAGATCTACATGGTGCAGCCCCCAGGGTTCACCGACGGCACAAACAGAGTCTTGAGGCTGCGTAAGACCCTCTACGGCCTCAAGCAGTCACCACGGTACTGGAACCAAGAGATCACCTCCACCCTAGAGAAAGGAGGATACCGACGTAGCACGGTGGATCCTACTCTCTTTGTCACACCACGGTCTGTGCCCTTTGCCGCCATTATGGTCTATGTTGATGATTTGTTGATTGCATCACCGAGTCGAGATGCGGTGTCGTCCGTGAAGTCCCTGTTGCAGTCTGCGTACAAGATGAAAGACCTGGGCCTGGCGCTTGTCTTTCTCAGCATGGAACTTGAGCGTGATCGCGCTCGTCGTGTTCTTCACGTTCACCAGGCCGCCTACGTCAGGAGCCTGGGGGAGCGCTTTTCCTCCCTGCTCGAGTCCGTGCACACTGCCTCAATACCGATGACGCCCGCTGGGCAGAGGTTGTTGAAGACACTTGACGTATCAAAGCTGGGGGAGCCAGTGGATGTGACGGACTACCTGCGGGTCATAGGGTCCTTGATGTACCTGGCCACCACCACGCGGGCGGACGTCGCCTTTGCTGGGAATTTCCTTGCTCAGTTCTCACAATGTCCCAGGGCGCGACACATGGAGGCCGCCCTTCGCGTTGTCAGGTATGCACTCTCCACTGCCCGAGTCGGTCTGTGCTATCGTGGGCAGCCGTCGGTGGTCGTTGACCGGTACACTAAAAGTGACTGGGCGCATGACATCGATGCCCGCAGTCGCACTGGCTATGTCGTTCTGATAGGTGGCACAACAATCTCATGGAAGAGTGGCAAGCAGGGCTGTGTGGCACGCAGCTCGAGTGAGGCTGAATATGTCGCCCTTGGTGTAGGCACCTGTGAGAGCATCTGGCTTTGTCGGCTGTTGCAACAATTGCTTGTTCCCATTCGCTGCATCACCTTGCGCTGCGACAATCAAAGCACGAAAGCCATTGCTGAGCATGACGGCATGCATCACACTCGCACGAAGCATATCAATGTGGAACATCACTTTGTGCGTGAGCGTGTGGCTGCAGGGGATGTCCAGATCGTGTGGGTTGATACTCGACAGCAGCGAGCTGACTTCCTCACGAAGGCACTTAGCAGCAATGTCTTTAAGGCAGCAGTGCACGCTGTTGGTCTGTTGAGTGTTCGTGATGCTCCTGGTTGACGTGTTGTGCCAATGCCCGTGTAATGTCCTGTTATGTGTCACTCCTCGTGACGTCGGTGTGTGCATGTCGGCTGCGGGTCATGGGGGAGTATTGGTTGTGTGTCAATGTCACACAGTGACCTCTGGCCTCGTTGTGCACTTTTGTCCTTGGTGCAGGTGACTGACCAAGAGGGAGACATCTCTGCTAGCGGTGTCGTCTTGGTGGAATGACAGCACGACGACTGGGAGCAAGTGCACAATTTCTCGTGACTCTCATGACAACTCTTATGACTCTTGTTCTTTGTGCACCTAACCGGGTGCTTACACTCATGCAGTTGACACGGGGGTCGTAGCCAGAGACATACGTGTGAAATGCACCACCTTAATTGGTGGGGTGGTTCGAACCCACCAAGAAGAAAGGGGAGCGAGCTAGTGCGAGCTCGCTGCTCGCTCACTCGCTCCCGCTAAGGCCACGCCGAACTGATCTGTGTCACTCACTCTTACTTTCACGCCTCTTGGCTGACATCTATGGCCTCTTGCCGTTACTCCGTTCTTTACTTCCCTCGTGGGTCGTTTACTTGCTCTCACACACACTAGGATGTTCCCTACACTAGGATGTTGCGGTCCACACAACACGGAACTCGTGACCTAATCTGTGTTTGCGTCCGTGACTAAGGTTTTCTTGCAATGTTGTCGGCATGCTTCCTGCCTAATGTCATAGTGGGTATGCGAGGTATTAAAGTTTTCTTAGTAATCACTTTTTTCCGCGGTGGACATCCGGAGTATTTTTTTTTAGCAGTGTCCCTCAGATGTATATAATGGATTTAGTGGACGTTAAAGTCATTTTTCTACCAAAGTGGCAACTTCATTGTTTTTGTGCGTAACTTTGGTATAGTGTAGATTAGTTGCAAGAACAGTGGTTATGCGACAAAAGTACCTTAAGAAAAAAGATCACTAAAAATATTGACCATATTGATGGATCCGTTTGCATTCTTGTCGAGGCCTCTTGCAAAGGGGATGGGCTTGAATGAAATCGATCTTGTGTGGGTTTCAAATCTGTACGAAGGATTAGGCAAGAGGTCGAGATTGTAGAGATGAAACTAGAATTGAGCATGAAAGCAAAAGGAAGCATGAGATATACTGGGAAAACCTTCAAACTACCCCATGTTGCAATGAGGTACAATAGTGGAAGTTTCACACATAGAAGCTTCCATCCTCCTCTTGCCAAATTGACTTGAGAAAAACTTTGATTCTACTTGAGTACACTCATTTTATTTCTATCCCCTCAACCCAAGCGCTTCCCAATCATGACACAGTCTTTGATATCCTCATTTCCCCCGCATGTAACTGGCTAGAGAATGAGCAAGTGCAATTTCCGAACTAGAAGAGGTTGAAGAGGCACTGTTCACTTGATTGTTTTCTCCTGGTCAAGGCCACAGCTAACCCAGAAACATTGATAAACTCATGGTTACGAAGAGACCAACGACTTACTTTCACTGTTTGCGAAACCTCTAAACAAATGTGTCCATCAACTGTTGCTATATCATTTGTTTTGGGTCATCAACGTAAAGCATCTGTGGACATAATACTTTTTTGTTGTCACAAGGTTACTTTCCTGGCATATCCTTGAAGACTTGCCTAAAGATCCACTTGACACACAATGCAAGTGCAGGGTAAGAGGATGAGAAGCCATGGACGCAACAAGAGCATATGTACGTGTGACTGCACACATCAACCACAAGTGTCGGAACACTCGCCACACGAAGACATGCAAATGCAGCCACCACTGGCAGAAACCTCTTCATCGCCTCATTGTCTCTCAATCAAACAGTTTCGAGATGTGCTGCAGTGCCGCAATCCGACATCCCTCAGTGCGCAACACCACACATCATCACGTCAACACACCACACATCATTACTTAAACTGTACAAAGACGACAAGACTTAACCACCCCATGAACCCCAGGCCAACTGTGGTTCCTGTACATCTTTCCACCTGTACACCTTCACACCTGGTCCGTACCAGCACAAACACTCAGTGCCGCACACTGCTGTGCCACATTGTCTCCTCGTCCCCTCTTCACTCTCTTCCTTGTCTGCAAGTAAGACAGGAAGAGAGTGGCGCTCCCCAGCAGGACTCAAAGGAGGGGCGCAACGGTGAAGGGCTCAAGCCACCCCCTCGGCATGCAGACGGAGGAGATCCTTCACGACGGCCCTCAGGTCCCCGTTGCGGTGGAAGAGCAGCCGTAGGTTCATCTCCGCGTCAACAAAATCCTGCACCGTGAGAGAGAGGGGTGGATGTTGGGGATACGAGGTGCATGACGGTCCCCAACAACCCAACAACCCTCCTCCAAGACACCCTTGATTTGCACCCAAACCTTCTCCAGCCATGGCGGTGGTCCCTCTTCCCCTATGCTCTGCCCCCTCACCATTTCTGGCCGTCCCTTGCAAC
>SZWC01035978.1:4954-16361 GCA_023375785.1 Penium margaritaceum | reverse complement strand
TCTACCAAGAGCAGATTAACCAGGAAATCAGGGAAGGACTCAAACGGGTTCTCGGACGAAGACTTCATCAATTGGTAGATGAATTCCCTTCTGACCTCGGGGAAATATGGAACAACCTCCTTATACATTGTGGAGTTGACCGTTCATCCATGTGGGCGGACGTATACTACCACTAACACAAAAAAGAGGACACTCTCCTCCAACCTTGTCAGAATCACGGGGCTTGTTGGAAAGTATAGTCTGACAAGACAAGTCTCTCGGAGAATATCTGAGCTCTCAATAACGGTTCAGGTCCTCCGCCAAACCAACTTGACCAAATAGCTCTCGGGACTACCCGTTGGGCCCGAACGGTCAAGAGATCCCCTGATAAAGTGACGTGTGTCACCTGCGTCCGGCTAGCAAAAAAAAGCCGTTGCACATCATCTTGTCCTGTTCTGTCCATATATACCGAGGATGTTCATTCCCTCGATTTCAACCAGACCAGTTCTGCTCATCCTGTTCCCTTTGGTTCCGCGGCTTCGCCGCCGTGCTCTCGCTCTGCTCGCCCCTCGCCTCTATTCACCTCGCTCATCATTCCCACCTCTCTCTTTGCTTCGTCATCCTCGACCTTTCTCTTACTCCTGGGACATCACTCGCTTCGCTCTCGTGTTCTCTCTCACTGCCCTTTGTCTACCTCGGAGCTCCGGTGCCTTGCCTCTCTCGAGGCCTAGCAACTAACTCCTTGGGACCGCGCCCGCCTGTCTGCTTTTGTCACTCTGCTAACTCGCTCCTGCATGCTTCTGTGCTTCTGCTTGCTTCTACCCCTACCATCCTCACGCATCGCATTCTTCTGACACAATGCACTGATGCACTGATGCACTGATGCACTGATGCATTGATGCACTGATGCACTGATGTACTGATGCACTGATGCACTGATGAACGGAAGCACTGATGCACTAATGCACGGATACACGGATGCACTAATGCACTTATGTACTGATGCACTGATTAACGGATGCACTGATGCACTGATGTACTGATGCACTGATGCACTGATGAACGGAAGCACTGATGCACTAATGCACGGATACACGGATGCACTAATGCACTTATGTACTGATGCACTGATTAACGGATGCACTGATGCACTGATGTACTGATGCACTGATGCACTGATGAACGGAAGCACTGATGCACTAATGCACGGATACACGGATGCACTAATGCACTTATGTACTGATGCACTGATTAACGGATGCACTGATGCACTGATGTACTGATGCACTGATGCACTGATGAACGGAAGCACTGATGCACTAATGCACGGATACACGGATGCACTAATGCACTTATGTACTGATGCACTGATTAACGGATGCACTGATGCACTGATGTACTGATGCACTGATGCACTGATGAACGGAAGCACTGATGCACTAATGCACGGATACACGGATGCACTAATGCACTTATGTACTGATGCACTGATTAACGGATGCACTGATGCACTGATGTACTGATGCACTGATGCACTGATGAACGGAAGCACTGATGCACTAATGCACGGATACACGGATGCACTAATGCACTTATGTACTGATGCACTGATTAACGGATGCACTGATGCACTGATGTACTGATGCACTGATGCACTGATGAACGGAAGCACTGATGCACTAATGCACGGATACACGGATGCACTAATGCACTTATGTACTGATGCACTGATTAACGGATGCACTGATGCACTGATGTACTGATGCACTGATGCACTGATGAACGGAAGCACTGATGCACTAATGCACGGATACACGGATGCACTAATGCACTTATGTACTGATGCACTGATTAACGGATGCACTGATGCACTGATGTACTGATGCACTGATGCACTGATGAACGGAAGCACTGATGCACTAATGCACGGATACACGGATGCACTAATGCACTTATGTACTGATGCACTGATTAACGGATGCACTGATGCACTGATGTACTGATGCACTGATGCACTGATGAACGGAAGCACTGATGCACTAATGCACGGATACACGGATGCACTAATGCACTTATGTACTGATGCACTGATTAACGGATGCACTGATGCACTGATGTACTGATGCACTGATGCACTGATGAACGGAAGCACTGATGCACTAATGCACGGATACACGGATGCACTAATGCACTTATGTACTGATGCACTGATTAACGGATGCACTGATGCACTGATGTACTGATGCACTGATGCACTGATGAACGGAAGCACTGATGCACTAATGCACGGATACACGGATGCACTAATGCACTTATGTACTGATGCACTGATTAACGGATGCACTGATGCACTGATGTACTGATGCACTGATGCACTGATGAACGGAAGCACTGATGCACTAATGCACGGATACACGGATGCACTAATGCACTTATGTACTGATGCACTGATTAACGGATGCACTGATGCACTGATGTACTGATGCACTGATGCACTGATGAACGGAAGCACTGATGCACTAATGCACGGATACACGGATGCACTAATGCACTTATGTACTGATGCACTGATTAACGGATGCACTGATGCACTGATGTACTGATGCACTGATGCACTGATGAACGGAAGCACTGATGCACTAATGCACGGATACACGGATGCACTAATGCACTTATGTACTGATGCACTGATTAACGGATGCACTGATGCACTGATGTACTGATGCACTGATGCACTGATGAACGGAAGCACTGATGCACTAATGCACGGATACACGGATGCACTAATGCACTTATGTACTGATGCACTGATTAACGGATGCACTGATGCACTGATGTACTGATGCACTGATGCACTAATGGACCAATGAACTAGTGCTCGGATGAACTGATGCACGGATGCACTGATGCAGTGATGCACTGATGAAATGATGCACTAATACATTGATGCACTGATGTACTGATGCACTGATGCACTGATCCACTGATGCACTGCTGCACTCATGCACTGATGCAGCAGTGCACTGATGCACTACTGCTTCGAATAACTGATGTACTGATGCACTGATGCACCAATGCACTAATGCACATACACATTGATGCAATGATGCACTCTTCACGGATGCACGCATGAACGGATGCAATGATACACAAATGCACTAATGAATTGATGCACTGATGCACTTATTCACAGATGCACCGATGCACTTATGACCTAATGCACTAATGCACGGATTCACTAATGCACTGATGCACTGATGCACTGGTGCACTGATGAACTATCGCACTTATGCACTAATGAACAGTTGCACTGATGCACTGATACACTGATACAATGATGCATTGATGCACTGATGCACTGATGCACCACTGCAATCATGCACTAATGCACGGATGCACTGATGCACTGATACACTCATGCACTGATGCAGTGATGCACTCATGCACGGATGAATGGATGCACTGATGCATTGATATACTGATGCACTGATGCACTGATGCACTAATACACTGATGCACTAATGCACTGATGCATTGATGCACTGATGCACTGATGCACCACTGCAATCATGCACTAATGCACGGATGCACTGATGCACTGATACACTCATGCACTGATGCAGTGATGCACTCATGCACGGATGAATGGATGCACTGATGCATTGATATACTGATGCACTGATGCACTGGTGCACTGATGCACTGATGCCCTGATGCAATAATGCACTAATGTACTAATGCACTAATGCAGTAATGCACTAATGCACAGATGCACTGATGCACTGATGCACTAATACACTGATGCACTAATGCACTGATGCATTGATGCACTGATGCACTGATGCACCACTGCAATCATGCACTAATGCACGGATGCACTGATGCACTGATACACTCATGCACTGATGCAGTGATGCACTCATGCACGGATGAATGGATGCACTGATGCATTGATATACTGATGCACTGATGCACTGGTGCACTGATGCACTGATGCCCTGATGCAATAATGCACTAATGTACTAATGCACTAATGCAGTAATGCACTAATGCACAGATGCACTGATGCACTGATGCACTAATACACTGATGCACTAATGCACTGATGCATTGATGCACTGATGCACTGATGCACCACTGCAATCATGCACTAATGCACGGATGCACTGATGCACTGATACACTCATGCACTGATGCAGTGATGCACTCATGCACGGATGAATGGATGCACTGATGCATTGATATACTGATGCACTGATGCACTGGTGCACTGATGCACTGATGCCCTGATGCAATAATGCACTAATGTACTAATGCACTAATGCAGTAATGCACTAATGCACAGATGCACTGATGCACTGATGCACTAATACACTGATGCACTAATGCACTGATGCATTGATGCACTGATGCACTGATGCACCACTGCAATCATGCACTAATGCACGGATGCACTGATGCACTGATACACTCATGCACTGATGCAGTGATGCACTCATGCACGGATGAATGGATGCACTGATGCATTGATATACTGATGCACTGATGCACTGGTGCACTGATGCACTGATGCCCTGATGCAATAATGCACTAATGTACTAATGCACTAATGCAGTAATGCACTAATGCACAGATGCACTGATGCACTGATGCACTAATACACTGATGCACTAATGCACTGATGCATTGATGCACTGATGCACTGATGCACCACTGCAATCATGCACTAATGCACGGATGCACTGATGCACTGATACACTCATGCACTGATGCAGTGATGCACTCATGCACGGATGAATGGATGCACTGATGCATTGATATACTGATGCACTGATGCACTGGTGCACTGATGCACTGATGCCCTGATGCAATAATGCACTAATGTACTAATGCACTAATGCAGTAATGCACTAATGCACAGATGCACTGATGCACTGATGCACTAATACACTGATGCACTAATGCACTGATGCATTGATGCACTGATGCACTGATGCACCACTGCAATCATGCACTAATGCACGGATGCACTGATGCACTGATACACTCATGCACTGATGCAGTGATGCACTCATGCACGGATGAATGGATGCACTGATGCATTGATATACTGATGCACTGATGCACTGGTGCACTGATGCACTGATGCTCTGATGCACGGATGCACTGACGCACTGATGCACTGATGCACTGATGAACTGATGCACTGATGCACTCATGCACTAGTGCACTGATGCACTGATGCACTTATGCACTGATGCACCAATGTACTGATACATTGATGCACCGATGCACTGATGCAGTGATGTTGTGATGCAGTGATGCACTGATCGATTTATGCATTGTTGCACCAATGCACTAACTCATTGATGCGCTAATGCAATAATGCATTGATGCACTGATGCACTGATGTACACATGCACTGATGCACTTACGAACTAATGCGCTGATGCACAAATTCACTGATGCACTGATGCACAGATGTACTGGTGCACTAATGCACTAATGTTCTGATGCACTGATGAACTGATGCACTGATGCACTGATACACTGATGCACCGATGCACTACTGCACTGATGCACTGATGCACTGATGCACTGATGCATGGATGCACTTATGCACTGATGCACTGACGCACTGATGCACTGATGCACTAATGAACTGATGCACTAATGAACTGATGCACTGATGCACTGATGCACTGGTGCACTGATGCACGGATGCACTGATGCCCAGATGCACTGATGCACTAATGCACTTATGCACTTATGTAATGATGCATTGATGCACTGATGCACTGATGCACTAATACATTAATGCACTGATGCATTGATGCACTGATACACCAATGCACTAATGCAATGATGCGCTGATACATTGATTCACTGATGCACAAATGAACCGATGCACGGATGCACTGATGCACTGATGCACTGATGTACTAATGTACTGATGCACTGATGCACTGATGCACTGATGCACTGATGCACTGATGCACCAATGCACTAGGACACTGATGCACTGATGCACTGATGCACGGATGCACCAATACACCGATGTAATGAAGCACTGACGCACTGATCCACTACTGCACTAATGCACGGATGCAGTGATGCTCTAATTCACAAATGCACTAAGACAATGAAGCTCGTATGCACTCACACTAATGCACTGATGCATTGATGCACCGATGCACTTATGCACTGATGCACCAATGGCCTGATGCACTGATGCACTGATGTACTGATGTACTGATGCATTGGTGCACTCATGCATTCATGCACGGATGCACTAATGGACTAATGCACTGATGCACTGATGCAATGATGCACTGATGCACTGATGCACTGATACATTGATGCACCGATGTACTGATGCACTGATGCATTGATGCAGTGATGTTGTGATGCACTGCTGCACTGATTCATTCAGGAATTGTTGCACCAGTGCACTAATGCATTGATGCACTGATGCAGTGATGTAGTGATGCACTGATGCACTGCTGCACTGATGCACTGGTGCACTGATGCACTGATGCAGTGATGTAGTGATGCACTGATGCACTGCTGCACTGATGCACTGGTGCACTGATGCACTGATGCAGTGATGTAGTGATGCACTGATGCACTGCTGCACTGATGCACTGGTGCACTGATGCACTGATGCAGTGATGTAGTGATGCACTGATGCACTGCTGCACTGATGCACTGGTGCACTGATGCACTGATGCAGTGATGTAGTGATGCACTGATGCACTGCTGCACTGATGCACTGGTGCACTGATGCACTGATGCAGTGATGTAGTGATGCACTGATGCACTGCTGCACTGATGCACTGGTGCACTGATGCACTGATGCAGTGATGTAGTGATGCACTGATGCACTGCTGCACTGATGCACTGGTGCACTGATGCACTGATGCAGTGATGTAGTGATGCACTGATGCACTGCTGCACTGATGCACTGGTGCACTGATGCACTGATGCAGTGATGTAGTGATGCACTGATGCACTGCTGCACTGATGCACTGGTGCACTGATGCACTGATGCAGTGATGTAGTGATGCACTGATGCACTGCTGCACTGATGCACTGGTGCACTGATGCACTGATGCAGTGATGTAGTGATGCACTGATGCACTGCTGCACTGATGCACTGGTGCACTGATGCACTGATGCAGTGATGTAGTGATGCACTGATGCACTGCTGCACTGATGCACTGGTGCACTGATGCACTGATGCAGTGATGTAGTGATGCACTGATGCACTGCTGCACTGATGCACTGGTGCACTGATGCACTGATGCAGTGATGTAGTGATGCACTGATGCACTGCTGCACTGATGCACTGGTGCACTGATGCACTGATGCAGTGATGTAGTGATGCACTGATGCACTGCTGCACTGATGCACTGGTGCACTGATGCACTGATGCAGTGATGTAGTGATGCACTGATGCACTGCTGCACTGATGCACTGGTGCACTGATGCACTGATGCAGTGATGTAGTGATGCACTGATGCACTGCTGCACTGATGCACTGGTGCACTGATGCACTGATGCACAGATGCACTGATGCACTGATGCACTGATGCACTGACGCATGGATAAACTGATGCACTGATGAACTGATGCACTGATGAACTGATGCACTGATGAACTAATGCACTTATAAACTGATGCACTGATGCACTGATGCACTGGTGCACTGATGCACTGATGCGCACATGCACGGATGCACTAATTCACTGATACATTGATGCACGGATGTACTGATGCACTGATGCACTGATGCAGTGATGTTGTGATGCACTGATGCACTGATGCACTGATCCACTTATGCATTGTTGCACCAAGGAACTAATGCATTGATGCATTAATACATTAATGCATTGATGCACCGATGCACTGATGCACATATGCACTCATGCACTTACGAACTAATGCACTGGTGCACTGATTGACTGATGCACTGATGCACTGATGCACTGATGCACTGATGCACTAATGTACCACTGCAGTCATGCACTGATTCACTCATGCACTGATTCAACGATGCACTGATACACTGATGCACTAATGCACTGATGCATTGATATGCTGATGCAGTGATGCATTGATGAGCCGATGCACTCATGCACTGATGCACTAATGAACTGATGCACTAATGAACTGATGCACGGATGCACTAATGCACTGGTGCACCGGTGTTCCAATGCACGGATGCCCTGATGCACTGATGTACTAATGCACTAATGCACTGATGCATTGATGCACTGATGCACTGATGCATTGATGCACTGATGCAATGATCCACTGATGCACTGATGTAATGATGCACTGATGTTCTGATGCACTGATGCAGTGATACACTGATGCATTGATGCACTGATGCTTAGATGCACCAATGCACAGATGCACGGATGCACTGATGCACTGATGCAATAATGCACGGATGCAATAATGCACGAATGCACTGATGCACTAATTTACTGATGCACTGATGCACTGATGCACCAATGCACTACTGCACTGATGCACAAATGCAGTGATGCACTGATGCACTGATGCATTGATGCACGGATGTACTGATGTTCCGATGCACTGATGCAGTGATGTTGTGATGCACTGATGCACGGATGCACTGATGCACTGATGCACTGGTGCACTGATGCACTGATGCGCACATGCACGGATGCACTAATTCACTGATACATTGATGCACGGATGTACTGATGTTCCGATGCACTGATGCAGTGATGTTGTGATGCACTGATGCACGGATGCACTGATGCACTGATGCACTGGTGCACTGATGCACTGATGCGCACATGCACGGATGCACTAATTCACTGATACATTGATGCACGGATGTACTGATGTTCCGATGCACTGATGCAGTGATGTTGTGATGCACTGATGCACGGATGCACTGATGCACTGATGCACTGGTGCACTGATGCACTGATGCGCACATGCACGGATGCACTAATTCACTGATACATTGATGCACGGATGTACTGATGTTCCGATGCACTGATGCAGTGATGTTGTGATGCACTGATGCACGGATGCACTGATGCACTGATGCACTGGTGCACTGATGCACTGATGCGCACATGCACGGATGCACTAATTCACTGATACATTGATGCACGGATGTACTGATGTTCCGATGCACTGATGCAGTGATGTTGTGATGCACTGATGCACGGATGCACTGATGCACTGATGCACTGGTGCACTGATGCACTGATGCGCACATGCACGGATGCACTAATTCACTGATACATTGATGCACGGATGTACTGATGTTCCGATGCACTGATGCAGTGATGTTGTGATGCACTGATGCACGGATGCACTGATGCACTGATGCACTGGTGCACTGATGCACTGATGCGCACATGCACGGATGCACTAATTCACTGATACATTGATGCACGGATGTACTGATGTTCCGATGCACTGATGCAGTGATGTTGTGATGCACTGATGCACGGATGCACTGATGCACTGATGCACTGGTGCACTGATGCACTGATGCGCACATGCACGGATGCACTAATTCACTGATACATTGATGCACGGATGTACTGATGTTCCGATGCACTGATGCAGTGATGTTGTGATGCACTGATGCACGGATGCACTGATGCACTGATGCACTGGTGCACTGATGCACTGATGCGCACATGCACGGATGCACTAATTCACTGATACATTGATGCACGGATGTACTGATGTTCCGATGCACTGATGCAGTGATGTTGTGATGCACTGATGCACGGATGCACTGATGCACTGATGCACTGGTGCACTGATGCACTGATGCGCACATGCACGGATGCACTAATTCACTGATACATTGATGCACGGATGTACTGATGTTCCGATGCACTGATGCAGTGATGTTGTGATGCACTGATGCACGGATGCACTGATGCACTGATGCACTAATGTACCACTGCAGTCATGCACTGATTCACTCATGCACTGATGCACTGCTGCACTGATAGATTGATGCACTGATGCACTGAAGCACTGATACGCGGATGCAGTGATGCACTGATGAACCGATGCACTCATGCACTGATGCACTAATGAACTATGTCAGAATAATGCAATGAGCGGAGACGGTAGGAGCAGAAGCAAGTAGAAGCACCAGAGCATGCAGCAGGATGACAATAGCAGAATGGTGAGAGCGGTCGCAAGGAGTTCGTCGGAGAACCTTGTGAGAGGCTAGGTACCAATACTTCAAGGTAGACAGAGGGTAGTGAGAGAGCACGGGAGCGAATAGAGTGATGCGCCAGAGGTGAGCGAAAGGTCATGAGTGACGAGGCAAAGCAAGAGATGGTAGGCGAAGCGAGCGGAGGCGAGGGGCGAGCAGAGCGGGAACACGACGGCGAAGCCGCGGAACCAAAGGGAAGAGGATGTGCAGAACTGTTCTGGTTAACTCGAGGGAATGAACATCCGCGGTATAAAAAGGATAGAACAGGACAAATGTACGATGCAACGGCTTCTTTCCGCTAGCCGGACGTGGCTGACAGGTGTCATGTTCTTAGGGGATAGCTTGTCCGTCGGTCGAACGGTCATATACCCGATGAGCCGTTGGTCAAGTTGGTTCGGTGATGGACCAATCCGTTATTGATAACTTCGGGCCTGGGCCAAGAGGTGATCCTTCTCACTGCCAGGTTTATATTTCTGACATCCCCCTTGAAGCTGGCAGGGAGAAGGACTATGGCCTGTGCAAGTACTTGCACTTTTCATCCTCCGTGGGAGGACGTACTCGACAGGCGAGGAGAAAGGTGTGCCACATGGTGCTCAGATTGTCTGGGTGCTGGGTAAGAGCCTCATGTCGACTGACGTCAGTGATTGTCCTAAGTGTTGCACAGACTTGGTGGTTGACATCTGCTTATCTGAGGCTCCTTGCAGCCTTTGTGATAGGCCGGCCAACATAGAGAGGAGGGCCGAGGAGAGCGTCAGTAGCGCCAAATCCATAGAGAAACTCAGGAAAGAGCGGGGCTAGAACGTCAACAATCCACAGATCCACAGTCTCTGATCTGTCCTCAACGGTGAAGGCAGGCAGAACACGGATGCGTCCTGTTAGTGGAGGAAGAACGTCCAGATGGTTGAAACTGCAGGTGATCCAGTTCTTCCACCAGGCCTACTTGCGGATGTTGTGCCAGAGTTGTGGGCCTGTGCAAGCCTCCTGTAGTAGATGGTGGTAAGATGGATGCATGAGGGGTTGAAGATATGTACACACAATCTGGAGAGTTTGGTGGTAGGTGGCAGTGTGTGGTCGAGGGAAGGGGTGTTGATCGTATCTGCCGAGTAGGAGTGCATGAGCAAAGTACTCGGTGAGTGTGACCCATTCCCTGGTATGCAGCAGTGTTGCTTCTGCCCACGACATTGCATTCTCACCACA
>SZWC01035975.1:12500-16363 GCA_023375785.1 Penium margaritaceum | reverse complement strand
CGCACAGCCTCGCCTTTGGCGACGTCGATCTCGCCTCGCGTTCGCCATCGCTCCGTCTCGGCTGTCGCTGATTTTGTCGTCACCTGCCTATCCGTGGCATGGCGGACCCACGGGGACGCGGTAGCGCCGTCTCGAGCGGTGGAGCGAGGGAATATGGAGCGGGCTGGGCCTCGGGGAATGACGAGAACACGGAATTCCTGAGGCGAGAGAGAATTGGGTTGGACGGATTGAGGACGAGGGAGGTGGCAAATCTTAGGTGCCATTTGATTGGAAAAGAGACTGCAAAGGGAGTGTCGCGCACTCAGAACGGGATTCACAACCGATTTTCTGTCGCTTTGGAGGGCCCACGGTAACATTTTTTATGAAGGTTACTCTACTAGGTGTGGGAATATCATTCAGGAGCCAAATGAGGTCGTCCTCACCTACTGGAGGGTGTCGAAGGAGCATCCAAGATCGTGTGATGAAGGGAATATCCTCAGCGTCAGCAAACAGGATCCAAACTGGTATGCTGGCGAAATCTCCTGTCGTGCCCAACAGTTTTGATCGAAAGGCCAGTTCGATGTGGTTCCTTACGAGCCGAGTGTGGTGGTAATCATCGATGCATACAATTCCGACACTGAAACAAGTCTCGCCTTAAACCAGCGATAGGTGACTCTTCGACCATGCATGCCGAGCCGCCAAGTGAAACATGGAATATGACTGCGGAGGACGTGAACGTCGTCTCTTCTGAAAAAACATTTTACCTGGCCCCTCGTCATAGCCAACTGAGGCGGAGTTCTTTCTCATCACAGGAACAAGCCTCAGTATCGAACCTTGCCCTCAATGAATGCTACAACACCTGAAAGTGGGGTAAGGTGTGGATTTTGGGGCTTTTAAACCATATTTTGGAATCATAAGAATTAAGGGGGCAGAAAAGACGTTACAAAATCCAGCAATTGCATCCACCAATCCTAAACTCTACCTCCATTATCCATCCGTACATCAAAAAGACCTGTGTACTTGTTTATCATCTAGTTAAACTACTATAAAATTATTAATTCATGTAAAAAATAATCTTATAGCATTTAAAACCTGGAATTTCATTGTAACTAGCATTTAACCTTTATTCAAAGTTACATAATTTCAAAAAACATCCAAATGGAAATTTTACGCCCTTTTCATTCAACTAATCCCCTTTATATGATTTAATAATTACCGAAATTCCATATAAGACATGTCATTCCATGCATGCAACATAACTCGATGTGCAAATACCTTTGTGATTAATTGACAAAGCGAAACTCATGTATCCCTTGCGACACATAAATTTCATAAGGTGGAATTTCGATGAGATACATGTAAGAAAAAAACTCACAAAACTGATTGAGATTCTCTCAAGCACAAAACGTTTTTACTCCCATTGTTGCGCCAAATCGATTGGCTCTATTGCAATTCACCTCGAAGTATCACCCTTGACACAAATCCAATGCTTGGGGGCATATGGGCATCAATGAAAACCTAATTTACTAACAGGCGTGATGCGCACAAACGAGGATATCAAAAGTCACAAGCTCGAGGGTATCCCTTCCTTCTCAAGACTTGGTAATTGCTTCGGTGACATTGTTTTCATTCTATTTAAATGCATTCCATATCATGCCCTACATCCCATTGATTTCGACAACGGGAATTTTATGAATGTAAGAATCCTTTATTTCGACCAGAATTCAATTATGTTCATGTTCCGTTAAATTCGCCGACCAGCTTATGCATGGTCCTTTGATTTTGACGTCGGGTCCAGGTCAATTTCCTCATGTGAATTCATTTCAACGTCGTGTGACAGTTAGCAAGTGCGCGCGCAAGTACTGAGTCGAAAAAAAAAAATTCTCCGCTCAACAGTCGTGACCGTGACGACGAAGGTGGCCGTAGGAGCACATGCACCAGTATTGCGCTAAGTGATGAGCTGCCCTTGCCAGAGGCCGTCTTGTCTTCATGAAGACAGTAAGGCCGTGGGCAAGAGCAGGTACACACGTCATTCTCGATCTCAAAACCAACTTCTTCCTTCCCTCGGCCACCATAGACCGATTTTTGAACATGGTGTCCGCCGACAAGAGGACTCGGCGTCTGCACGAGCTCGCTCGTCAGGGTCCTCCTCCACGTCTTGTACCAACGAGACGTCCGGTTGGACGCCCGCGGAAGCCTAAAAATCTGGCGTTCGACAACACGGTGGCTCCGTGCATGCACGATGAATTCATCGGCACGTACGTCGACTCTCCGCTATCTCTACTCGCAGCTCCGGAGGAGGACAACGCATGCAACTCCACGTTGACGCCGTGTCCACCCGTGAAGTTCACGAAGTACGCACCCAAAGCAAGCATGTCAAGTGCTGCTGCTACACCAGCTGCTTCTTCCCTCTCTCCCCCTCGCGCGCGTCGTTTTACAACAGCCAAGAAAGGTTAAGCGTGCGTGGATGCTACACCCCCTCCTACGCATTTCAATGCCGACGAGGGCAGGGCTCCTCCGCGTACGAGGCAGCGCTCAGGGTCACTATCCATTGGTTCCCCTAAGCTGCCCGTGGTGCACGTCGTTTCGAGCAGCCCGTCGTCGTCATCAGCGGAGACCAGAACCTCAAGTGGGACGGAGGAGCAATCGTCAGACAACTTGACCGGCACGGAATGCCTCGCGATGCAGCTGTCCGAGTCAACGACGTCCACCTGAGCTGCATCATCAGCAACTTCCAAGAAGCGGGGCCGCTACTACGACTGGTTCGGCAGTGGTCACTTCAAAACAGTTCTCATGGCGTACAAGACTCATCCGACGGCATACGCCGCTGTCATGCATCTTAGAAAAAGTTTTAGAACTCCACATGGATATTCTGTGCATGAAAAACTTGCTCCTAGCCCAGCGGCAGGATGGTTTGTGGATGGTACAAAAGTAGTGAAAAATCAGTTCGAGGGTGCGGTGCTTGCATTTATTGTTTGTGTACCGTCTGCGCCTATTGTAGAGAAGAAGCAGAAACATGGGTGCAAGGGTAAAAGTGCTTGGCTCGACGAACACCCTGCGATTGTTGATGAGATTAAATCAACGCTCTACTTTGCTCGGTCGGTTGGGTACACCCTCAACTCAAAGATTATCCACAACAAGATTTTTGGGGTCATTGCTCGCCACACCCCAAATGAGCTCAAACGGATGGGTACACGTGCTTTTGCTCGGTCGTGGGTCCGTCGTTTCATAAAGAGAGAGCTGGGGTGGACATGGCGTAGCGGAACTACTACTGCGCAGAAAGTGCCGGATGACTACGAAAACAAGATCCTCACTTTCCATCGCCGTGCAGCATGCATGGTGACCCTGGATGGCATCAACCCCTTCATGGTGCTGAACATGGATCACACCGCCATCCAGCTTCTTCCCGCGGCACGTCACAGGTACGCGCCCATGGAGACATCCAGATTGTGGGCCTTGAGGACAAACGTGCCATAACCACGCTTGTCACATCGTCCATGACCAGTGAACTCCGGCCGGTGTAGCTGGTATTTGGCGAGAAGACCTCTCGCTGTCTTCCACGCGGAGTCCACGCCCATGCCCTCGTCGACGCTGGATGGAACCTGACGTGCACACCCTCCCGTTCGGCTAACGGTGACACGACAAAGGAGTGGATTCGCAATATTGTCCACTAGTACTACAAGCGGACATGTGCGGTGCTGGGGGTTCGCGAAGGTGACGCAGACCTGTTGCTCGTGCTCGACACCTTGCGTCCGCACGCGTCCGATTCTTTTCAGCTGTGGCTACAGGAGAACTTCAAGTTCATGCACACTGCTTACATCCCTGCTGACGTGGGCATCATTCGGCTATTCAATAACAAATTGGAAGAACTGTTTTCAATGTGG
>SZWC01035975.1:0-7500 GCA_023375785.1 Penium margaritaceum | reverse complement strand
ACTCCCTAGACTCTTCCAATACAGAGGATCCTAGTGTAGTAATTCTCATACTTGTCAAAACTAAGATTTTTAGTTTGTCGCATGGGGGATTACGAGGGATGAGTAAATTTTGAATAGAGGGGAGGATGTGCGAGGAGTGAAACCTTTTATGTTGTGACTTGGATTCTAGGAGGAAGACCCACAAGAACCTGATCATCAGTAATGAAGATGAAGTCTTACTTTGTGCTCTGCCATACAAGGATGGGCCTAGGGTGGAGGGAGAATTTGAAGGGAGGGGATGAGCTAGTATGCATTTGCCTACAAATCCAACGTTGCCGAGGTCGTTAAGACGACGCAAAGGATTCAGCCTTGTGAGAGCATGAAACTTCCAATATTGAGTGAACTTGAGGATGCAATGATTTCATTCCAACTTGGAAGATATGAACCAATAAGATTGGTAGAGAATCCAGAATGTGAGAGAAAGAACGACCACAAGACTTAAAGGAGAAGGGTGATTAAGAAAACAGATCGTCTAATGTGATTCTCTTGGAGAGGAGCTAAATGAAAACCAGCGGGCCCTAGAAGGATTTCAATATGGCTTACAAACTAGAAGCTATAAATCTTTTCACATGTGTTGAATTTCCTCGAAGAGAATCTAGAAGGAGGGATTTCAGGTTTGGAAGGAACAAACTGTTCAATGATGAACTTCCATAAGGGGTGGATTCGGGGGAGCTCAAGTTTGGCTTGGTGCAGGCAAAAGAGAGAAAGCATTCACCATGTATCATGATAGATTGAGTGAAGAGGATAGGCGATCTTCCATTAGGCCTCTCCTAGGAAGAAGGAGTACTCCCATGTCATGATATAGAGGGCTGGCCATGTTTCTCCCAAATCCATAAGTTGTTTCAGAAACCACCTTTGGAAGAAACTCCCGTGGCCATTCATTAGAGGAAGAGATTAGTGGAAGGAAAGTCATGCATGATACTCAAGAATACAAAGTTGAAAAGTGGCATGTCGAGCTGATGGGTGTGGTCATGGGTAGGGGGATACAGATAAAAGCGAAGCAAGTGCTTGGGATTAAGGTAGGCATTTATTGCAACCACTTCCGTTCAGGTACATACATGTTTTTTGCCGAAATGGTGATAAATGAATAGAGGTTCTTAAGAGTTGGATTCCAGGTGCAAGAAGGATCTAGAGATAGATGGGAGTTGCCGCTAATGATGTGGACATGTTTTTTTAGGAGAACGGGATGCCAACATTCCACTTGAAGTTAAGAGATAAGTAATCTCACGAGAGCAGCGATGGAGTACCTATGATGAAACAAAAGGTTATGTATGCACTCAAGATAGAAGTGATACCATAAGTTAGAGGGCAACGTGGGTATTTGGATTGGTTTTGAGAGTGTGCACAAGATGTGGGAGTGAGGATTGTTAATAATGAGAGTGAAGGAGCGAGCAACATGCTTGATTGCACTCACGATATCACCGAGTTCACTAGAGCATGAACTCAATCCACTTACATTGAAGTAGGAAGCAGGAGGATTGCTCAAGAATTTAAAGTTTGCATTGAGCATAGGGATTTGTATGAGTCCTCTAAACACCCACCAATGGATCTTTCCTCTCACGTGGATAATTCTATGTCTGTCACAATCATGTAATTCTATTTGCAAGGCTAAGCACAACCTGTTGAGGTCCAAATATGCTTTCCTTCCTTTGTCGTTATTTGGCCTCCACAACCATCTCGCCCAAGATGCCTCAAGTGATTCTTCACATGTCTTTGACTGGGTCCATTTGTTGATCAATCACCTGCGTGAATGAGGTGAGCGTGCAACAATGCTAGAGGTCGTTGTGTGTATGTGACGCACATATCATTTATGTTGTACCGTGATACAAAGTAGTTTTGCCGATAGGAGGGTTTCATTGGGGAGATCTAGAAGAATGGGACATTGTTCATGGGAGGGATGTGGATACAAGAGAAATGAGCTCGGAACACACATGACATGGATTTGAGTACACTATTTGCGTAGGTGCAAGGGAACACCCTTGCTAGTAACCAATGTATAGGTGAATAGAATATGTGAGAGTGAAGAATCTGTGAGTGACATAAAGGGTTGGGTTTTATGTAATGGATGAAAAACATGATGCAAGACGACTTCGGCAAGCATGTGGAAAAGATAGTTGTGATTAGGAGACTCATATGCACTTTTGAAGTATGCACATAGCAAATAAAGAAAACGTCCACTCAATGATGCGTACTGCATACGTCGTAGAGTTGAATAAAATAGTGGAGAATGCTTTTGTTCAAAGAAGCCAAATTGGATCATCAACCTTCATAAGCGAGTGATCTTTGCATTCCACCATACAAACGAGATCATAGAAAATTGTTTTCTCTACTATCCTATGCACTCCAAAATCAGGCTCTGCCTTCCCCACAGTTCCTTGTATTCATCTCAATGTCCATCCCTTGAAAACACTCGCCTACAACTGTGCTAGGAGGGTGGTTCGATCGACACTCTTCCACCGTATACTACAAGAAATGTGGACCTCCCCACTTTCCCTCGACCCCAAATGCTCTCCCTACCTTCTCTGCACCTAAAGAACACCAAATTTGGCTCATATACATACTTTTGACATGTTATAGATGTAATCAATCAGCATTAAGCATATGTACCATTGATTTTTACCTCTTTGCATTGTCTTGGCTTTGAAATTGATGCATGCTGAGGCTTTGTATTACGTTGAATACATTTTTTTTTCTTTCCAAATGTATTTCCCATATTTCTAAGGTCAGGTTCAACCCATGCACCTATTTGCTTGCTGAGGACTGATTCCTCTAGCGGCTGAAGATAATATGACTTGGCCAGATCATACTGTTGTTTGGTTTATCCTCATGCGAGGTGATGGGTTGTTCAAAGTTGACTAGGTTTCAAGCTTGTCGGCTTCCGCACCACCGAAAGCTCAAACCTGATTAACACTTTCTTCTCTTCTCGCTGTCGATGGGTTCTATTATGCGAGAACAAAAACACTCCACATCAGCACCCAGATGTCTAGATTTCAATGAAAATTTAATGGAGGTTGCGCAACTCCTTACATAAGCGAGTTGACAACCCAAAAGTACTAGAATATCGTGGTTACCTACCAAGTCCTTGGAGTCGCACATAAATTCACTTATTGGTAGCCAAAAGAGAATGAAACATAAGTTCTTCGTAATAATGAATTGACCAAAATGGGCACACGTTAATCTTGACACCCAGGCGATTCTAGTCGTTTTGTTTTTCATTAATTTGTAACTGTTGGTATATGGTTTATTGTGTTAAGGTTTGCAGAAGGTGGATGGGTGAAACTGGACTGAAATCTACAAGGCGAAGGCGTGCGTAAAAGAATTTGAAATATCTATAGGAGTTTATAAATCACTTGGAGAAATAAACGACGAGTTCCCTGAACGAGCTGTAGGGATCTAGCCACAAGTGTACACTTGTGGACCCACAGGGCGACTACCCTCGATGCCTTGAGACTAAGTCTGGAAACCAGACGTAGAGTAGAGCCAATAGCTTGCACTGGGGAAGGCGCAGGCCTTTGTAGGAGGTGCGTCCTAAGGCACTAGCCTGTAGTGTTAGAGGCTGAGGCTTGTAGAGGTAGACATTGGAGGCATCAAAATGAATCTGATGATGGTTGAACGATTTTCAAGGCATAATGAATTTAATAGACTGAGCCCCTTAAGTAGTCCTGCGAGGGCTTCCTTGGAGGCTCTGGCCTTGGAGGTTGTAGGTAGTTGCATAACCACCGGGGTGGTTACATAACCACCCAGGCCAGCTCGAGATTCACTTGGAAGATGAAAGGGCACTACTAGCTGAAGAGGCACTAGCAGCGGAAGAGCCACTAGAGGTTGAAGATGCATTGGTAACTGAAGGGTCAGTAGGAGGTTGTAGGAGGTTGACCAACTACCCTTCAGCTGGAAAGTGAAGGGTCATAGCCTCTAAGGGCCTCCAAGTGCACCTCAGATGCTGTAAAGATAGGGATTTGAACCTTCCCTCCCTCTACATAAGGAGGTGAATGTTCTATCCCTCCAAAGTAGAGAAAATGCACCACAGGATGATTTTTAGCAAAACCCGGCCATCAAAATTGAGAAAATCACAACATCTTGGTGGCGTTCAAACTGAGACTTTGATCGTAAAGGCCAAAGTCTGTTTGAAGATCATTCATACATTTTTGGTTTCCCAAAAACATCGCACCTCAAAAGCTCGCCGCTTGGGTGGCGTACGAGGTGAGACATTTCTGTTAGGTAGGAGCTTTGTGCTAACGCGCTTTGCCAGTAGGTCAACTTGGTGGTAATCTACAAGTGTCAAATTGTTGGAAGGTTAAATTTTAGAGTATGCACTCGCCATTCCCCATTGTCTACATCGTCGCTCCGTGTGGTGACAGGTCAATGGACGGTGTCACAACTCTACATAGAATCTTCGAGCCGTGTTGTGGGTTCCCTCTCTTTAAAACTGAGTTGGATGTCTTCGTTAGGCATTCGCTGTCACACTAGCGCCCGTACCAACTTGCCTGGACGGGTAGGCATTGGGAGAAACGTTCATAAGTTTTATGACATGAGACTTTCAGTGATGACCCATGTTGTCGAGTTCCACCACTTAATAAACGCGCAAACTGTTGTGCGGCGCTTACAAGTTGCTAGAAATTTGCTACACACCTTGAGATTTAGCAACTCTTTGCAACTCTCCACGGTCACAGAATCTTTGGAAGAAAAGTTGTCAGCCGAACCGTTGCTTACTCAATTTGCTTGTCCTTATATGGATAGTGACATTATAAAAATGAGCCACGTCATCGCATGCACGACGTCACTTCACTTTGACGAGAATGAAAAAAAAATCAAAGTATGCATGCCACTTGCGAGCGGATGGAGGTATGGTTAATCGAGGCCATTTCATACACTGGTTCTTGGTGTGCACAGTGAGTGTGCTCGCTTACAAGGGAGTATCTTACATCAACCCTTACACTCACTTTAGAGTGTATGTGAAGAGTATACGTTTGTCTTATGTGGCCTAAAGGCTCTCTTATTAAGAACAACCTCGGTGCGTGGGGCTAGTGTATGTGGTGAGTGCGCTCTCTCACCAAAGAAATGGACACTGAGAGCTTACTCTATGCGCTATTTTTTCTCATGTTTCCATGATAATAATGTGTTTTGTCATATTTGGTAAAATGATACACTTTTTAGGAAGGACCCCAGTGCGTGGGGCTAGTGTGTGCGGTGAGTGCGCTCTCTTGCCATGTAAAAGTACATTGAGAGCGCACTCAATGCACTAATTTGTCTCATGTGTCCATGAGAATCATGTGTTTTATCCTGTATGGTAAAATGATACACTTCTTAGGAAGGACCCCTGTGCATGGGGCTAGTGTATGTGGCCAATGCGCTCAGTCACCATGCAAAAGTACACTAAGAACACACTCAGTGTGCTAGTTTGTCTCATGTATTTAAGAGCACCTTATCTTTTGTCTTATGTGGCAAAAACTACCCCACTTAGAGAAGACTCTAATGCGTGGGGTTAGTGTATTTGGCAAGTGCGCTTAATCACCATGCACAAGTACACATAAAGCGCACTCTGTGTGCTAACTTGTCTCATGTATCTAGTCACACCTTGAATTTTGTCTTACATAACCGAGGAATTATTTTCTAGAAAGGAACGTCATGATTTGAAAATAAATGCCTTTGTTTCCTATAATACAATGTGTTCATGTTTCGTGGTTTGGAACAATCATTTTGTGAAATAAAATGAAATTGATATAAAAACAAAATCGTATTGGAACACCATTCTAAAAAATATTGGGCACCATGACGTATGTTTTATCTGGTTCTTGTAGACGCTGAAATCTAAAGATAGCTCTACAACGTAGATAAGGGCGACGATTAAGTCATGTGTTGTTGCCGTAGCAATCGTCAAAAGAACATTACGAACGTTGCTTTTCATTCCGTTATCCTAACCGCCCATTGGGACCGGCCGATCGATCGCTCCGAGAAGCGTCACCAAATGTCGTGACGGCCGTCTAGCTGCCGACGATGTTGACCCGTCATTTTCACCGATAGGTTTATCTTTGACTACTGTGACACGAATAATCCTTCGCGTCTGTCGTCGCAAGGTGGTCCAGATAGGGGCCGAGTGTACAGGGGTAGTGCATGAGGCAAGTGCGCTCGGAATACGTGCAAACGTGCACTTATCACTCAGTCAGTGTGCGACAACCTTTTACCGAAATGGCTCAATCACGACTAGCAAACATGCAAATCAAAGAGCAAACCAACTTTGTTTGCGGTCTAGGATTGACGTCAAGAAACTGCCAACCCACTTGAAGCGAGTTTGACATTTGACTTCAGAGAAGAAATCGCAGGTCTCGTTCTGCTTGTTTTTTTAAGCGTGCTTTGTAATGGAACCGTTTTGCACTTTTGCGAACAACGACATGTTTGAAAGATTATTTCTCCAATAACCATTCTTACAAGTTAATGAAACGAGGTCGAGGAGTCTGGAATCATTGATAACAAAAATGTGAAATAAAACAAGTGTATTTTGTTTAGAGAGAATATTGAAGATATGTCACGCCCTCTTAGATGGAAAGTTCCAGATCGTATTCAATGAGGATTTCAATATTTTTGACAGATTCAACAATTCCGATAGTTCATCTTAACTTGCAATGAATGTTCGTGTCGAAATATGCAAAGGAACGGTTCCTCAGGAATAGTTGTTTCCAACCCAGCTTGATGTATCTTTCGCTCGCCAGAAACAACAAAGCTAATCTCGTTGTGAATTTTCTTGACTTGCGAGGTGCTAATCTTCGCAAACCAAGCATCTCTGCCAACAACTAACATCGCAACCCAATTCGGTTTGAAACTGTAAAGAATTGCACACTCTGTGTGTGATAAGTGCATTTTTTCATACAAAATCGATCGCACAGGCCCATATACACTATACCTTGCACTGGGGGGTCTTAGCCACGAGATGAGTCCCTCCAGGAACATCCGATGGCAATTTGAGCACTGAGATGACAGCCTACCATGCTTGGTGTCGGCAAAGAATGATAGCCATCAGTCCCCGACCAGAGGCAACGACGTATCAGCCATAGAATGTACTTAAGCGAGCGCGACCTATGTTTCGAAATAATACATACACTTATAGGTCCAGAGATATCATGGGATTAATACAAACATATCACAATGCAAAAAGCAAAAGACTAGTATACGTTAACTCTTTATGCATAGGTTTTTCTTGTGATACAATGGACACAAAAAAACACAATATGGCAAAAACCATGTTATGCAAAAAGAGAAGAGTGAGTACACGAATGTAGAATGTTATTTGGGAGGTAGGGGGTTGCAAGAAAGAGAGATATCAAGGGAGGGAGAGGGATAGAGGGGGGGGAAAGAGAGAGAGAGAGAGAGAGAGAGAGAGAGAGAGAGAGAGAGAGAGAGAGAGAGAGAGAGAGAGAGAGAGAGAGAGAGAGAGAGAGAGAGAGAGAGAGAGAGAGAGAGAGAGAG
>SZWC01035973.1:2746-16366 GCA_023375785.1 Penium margaritaceum | reverse complement strand
CCCTAAACCCTAAACCCTAAACCCTAAACCCTAAACCCTAAACCCTAAACCCTAAACCCTAAACCCTAAACCCTAAACCCTAAACCCTAAACCCTAAACCCTAAACCCTAAACCCTAAACCCTAGACACACACTGACCACTGTGTGTCTGACCACTGCATTTCTGACCACTGTGTTTCTGACCACCATGTTTATGACCAGTGTGTTTATGACCACTGTGTTTCTGACCAGTGTGTTTCTGACGACTGTATTTCTGACCACTGTGTTTCGGACCACTGTGTTTCTCACCACTGTGTTTCTGGCAACTGTGTGTGTGAACACTGTGTTTCTGACCACTGTATTTCTGACCAGCGTGTCTTTGACCAGTGTGTTTTTGACCACTGTGTTTCTGACCACTGTGTTTATGACCACTGTGATTCCGACCACTGTGTTTCATACCACTATGTTTCAGACCAGTGTGTTCCTGACTAGTGTGTTTCTGACCTGTATGTTTGTGACCACTGTGTTTCTGACCACCGTGTTTCTGACCACTGTGTTTCTGACCAGTGTGTTTCTGACCACTGTGTTTATGACCATTGTGTTTCTTACCGCTGTGTTCATGACCACCGTGTTTCTGACCAGTGTATTTCTGAGCACTGTATTTTTGACAAGTTTGTTTCCGACCAGAGTGTTTCAGACCAATGTGATCTGACCACTGTGTTTCTGACCACCGTGTTTCTGACCACTTTGTTTCGGACAAGTGTGCTTCTGAGCACTATGTTTCTGACCAGTGGGTTTCTGACCACTGTGTTTATGACAACAGTTTTTCTGACTAGTGTGTTTCTGACCATTGCGTTTCTGACCAGTGTGTTTCTGACCATTATGTTTCTGACCGCTGTGTTTTATGACCACTATGTTTCTGACCACTTTGTTTCTTACCGCTGTGTTTCTGACCAGTGTGTTTCTGACCACTGTAATTCTGACCACTGTGTTTCTGACCAGTGTGTTTCTGACTAGTGTGTTTCTGACCACTGTGTTTCTGACCACTGTGTTTATGACCAGTGTGATTCTGACCACTGTGGTTCTGACCACTGTGTTTCTGACCAGTGTGTTTCTGACCAGTGTGTTATGACCAATGTGTTTATGACCACTGTGTTTATGACCATTGTGTTTCTGACCACTGTGTTTATGACCACTGTGTTTCTGACCAGTGTGTTTCTGACCACTCTGTTTCTGACCAGTGTGTTTCTGACCACTATGTTTCTGGCCAGTGTGTTTATGACCACTGCGTTTCTGACCACTCTCTCTATGTCCACCGTTTTTCTCACCAGTATGTTTTTGAGCACTATGTTTCTGACCAGTGGGGTTGTGACCACTGTGTTTTTGACCACTGTGTTTATGACCACTGTGTTGCTAACCAGTGTGTTTCTGACCATTGTGTTTCTGACCAGTGTGTTTGTGACCATTGTGTTTTTGACCGCTGTGTTTTGTGACCACTGTGTTTTTGACCACTGTGTTTCTGACTACTGTGTTTCTGACCACTGTGTTTCTGACCACCGTGTTTCTGACCACCGTGTTTCTGTAATTCTAACCGCTGTGTTTCTGACCACCGTGTTTCTGACCACCGTGTTTCTGTAATTCTAACCGCTGTGTTTCTGACCACCGTGTTTCTGACCACCGTGTTTCTGTAATTCTAACCGCTGTGTTTCTGACCACCGTGTTTCTGACCACCGTGTTTCTGTAATTCTAACCGCTGTGTTTCTGACCACCGTGTTTCTGACCACCGTGTTTCTGTAATTCTAACCGCTGTGTTTCTGACCACCGTGTTTCTGACCACTGTGTTTTGGACCACTGTCTTTCTCACCACTGTGTCTATGACCAATGTGATTCTGACCACTGTGTTTCTGACCACCGTGTTTCTGACCACCGTGTTTCTGTAATTCTAACCGCTGTGTTTCTGACCACCGTGTTTCTGACCACTGTGTTTTGGACCACTGTCTTTCTCACCACTGTGTCTATGACCAATGTGATTCTGACCACTGTGGTTCTGACCACCGTGTTTCTGACCAGTGTGTTTCTCACCAGTGTGTTTCTGACAAGTGTGTTTCTGTCCACTGTGTTTATGACCACTGTGTTCTTTACCACTGTGTTTATGACCACTGTGTTTCTGACCAGTGTGTTTCTGACCACGGTGTTTCTGACCACAGTGTTTCTGACCACTGTTTTTCTGACCACTGTGTTTCTGACCACCGTGCTTCTAACCAGTGTGTTTCTGACCACTGTTTTTCTGACCAGTGTGTTTCTGCGCATTGTGTTTCTGACCGCTGTGTGTTTGACCACCGTGTTTCTGACCACTAAATTTCCGACCAATGTGTTTCTGACCACTAGGTTTCTGACCGATGTCTCTCTGACCACTGTGCGTCTGACCACTGTGTTTCTGACCAGTGTGTTTATGACCAGTGTGTTTCTGACCACTGTGTTTCTGACTACTGTGTTTCTGAAATCTGTGTTTATGACCACTGTGATTCTGACCACCGTGTTTCTGACCACTGTGCATCTGACCAGTGTGTTTCTGACCAGTGTGTTTCTGACCAATGTGTTTTCGACCATAGTGTTTCTGACCAAGTGTGATTCCGACCAGTGTGTTTCTGACCACTGTGTTTCTGACCACTCTGTTTCAGACCACTATGTTTCTGACCACTATGTTTCTGACCACTTTGTTTATGACAATTGTGTTCCTGACCACTGTGTTCTTGACCAGTGTGTTTTGACCAGTGTGTTTCTGACCACGGTGTCTCTGACCACTGTATTTCTGACATCTGTGTTTCTGACCACTGTGTTTGTGACCACTGTGTTTCTGACAACTGTGTTTCTGACCAGTGTGTTTCTGACCAGTGTGTTTCTGTGCACTGTGTTTTTGACCAGTGTGTTTCTGACCACTGTGTCTCTGACCAGTGTGTTTCTGACCGTTGTGTTTCTGACCAGTGTGTTTCTGACCACTGTGTTTCTGACCATTGTGTTTCTGACCACTGTATTTCTGACCACTGTGTTTCTGACCAGTGTGTTACCGACGAGTGTATTTCTGACCAGTGTCTTTCTGACGACTGTGTTTCTGACTAGTGTGTTCCTGACAACTGTGTTTCTGACCACAGTGTTTCTGACCAGTGTGTTTCTAACCAGTGTTTTTCTGACCACTGTGTTTCTGACCAGTGAATTTCTGACCACTCTGTTTCTAACCATTGTGTTTCTTACCACCGTGTTTCTGACCACTGTGTTTTCTACCAATGTGCTTCTAACCAGTGTGTTTCTGACCAGTGTTTTTCTGACCACTGTGTTTCTGACCAGTGAATTTCTGACCACTCTGTTTCTAACCATTGTGTTTCTTACCACCGTGTTTCTGACCACTGTGTTTTCTACCAATGTGCTTCTAACCAGTGTGTTTCTGACCAGTTTGTTTTTACCAGTCTATTTATGAGAAGTGTGTTTCTGACCATTGTGTTTCTGACCAGTGTGTTTCTGACCATTGTGTTTCTTACCAGTGTGTTTCTGACCACTGTGTTTCTGTTCAGTGTGTTTATGACTACTGTGTTTCTGACCAGTGTGTTTCTGACATCTGTGTTACTGACCACTGTGTTTCTGACAAGTGTGTTTCTGACCACTCTGTTTCTCACCAATGTATTTCTGACCAGTGTGTTTCAGACCAATGTGTTTCCGACCACTGTATTTCGGACCACTGTGTTTATGTCCACTTTGTTTCTGACCAAAGTGTTTTTGACCAGTGTGTTTGACCCCTGTCTTTCTGACCAGTGTGTTTCTGACCACCGTGTTTGTGACCACTGTGTTTTCAACCACTGTGTTTCGACCCACTGTGTTTTTGACCACTATAATCCTGACCACTGTGTTTATGACCACTTTGTTTTTGACCAGTGAGTTTCTGACCACTGTGTTTTTGACCAGTGTTTTTCTGACCACTGTGTTTCTGACCAGTGTGTTTCTGACCAGGGTGTTTCTGACCACTGTGTTTCTGACCACGATATTTCTGACCACTGTGTTTTTGACCAGTGTTTTTCTGACCACTGTGTTTCTGACCAGTGTGTTTCTGACCAGGGTGTTTCTGACCACTGTGTTTCTGACCACGATATTTCTGACCACTGTGTTTATGACCAGTGTGTTTTCGACCAGTGTCTTTCTGACCAGTGTATTTCTGACGATTGTGTTTCTGACTAGTGTGTTTCTGACAACTGTGTTTTTGACCGGTGTGTTTCTGACCACTGTGTTTCCGACCAGTGTCTTTCTGACTACTTTTTTTCTGACCACTGTGTTTCTGACCAGTGTGTTTCTGACCAGTGTATTTCTGACCACTATTTTTCCGACCAGTGTATTCATGAACACTGTGTTTCTGAATACTGTGTTTGTGCCCACAGTGTTTCTTACCAGTGTGTTCTTGACTAGTGTGTTTCTGACCAGTTTGTTTCTGACAAGTGTGATTTTGACCAGTGTGTTTCTGACCAGTGAGTTTATGACCAACCTGTTTCTGTTTACTATGTTCCTCACCAGTGTGTTTCTGACATCTGTGTTTTTGTCCACTGTGTTTCTGACCACTGTGTTTATGACCATTGTGTTTCTTACTAGTGTGTTTTTGAGCACTGTGTTCCTGACAACTTTTTTTCGGACCAGTGTGTTGCTGACCACTGTGTTTCTGACCAGTGTGTTTCTGACCACTGTGTTTCTGACCAGTGTGTTTCTGACCAGTGTGTTCCTAACCACTGTGCTTCTGATCACTGTGTTTCTTACCAGTGTGTTTCTGACCACTGTGTTTCTGACCAGTGTGTTTCTGACCAGTGTGTTCCTAACCACTGTGCTTCTGATCACTGTGTTTCTTACCAGTGTGTTTCTGACCACTATGTTTCTGACCAGTGTGTTTCTGACCAGTATGTTTATGACCAGTATGTTTCTGACTAGAATGCTTCAACCCCTGTGTTTCTGACCACTGTGTTTCTGACCAGTGTGTTTCTGACCACTCTGTTTGTTACCACTGTGTTTCTGACCAGTGTGTTTCTGACCAGTGTGTTTCTGACCACTGTGTTTCTGACTAGTGTGTTTCTGACCACTGTGTTTCTGACAAGTGTGTTGCTGACAACTGTGTGTCTGACGACTGTGTTTCTAAGCAGTGTGTTTTTGACCACTGTGTTTCTGACCACTGTGTTTCTGACCACTGTGTTTCTGACCACGGTGTTTCTTACCAGCGTGTTTCTGACCACTGTGTTTCCAACCAGTGTGTTTCGGACCACCGTGTTTCTAACCTGTTTGTTTCTGACCAGTGTGTTTCCTACCAGTGTGTTCCTAACCAGTGTGTTTATGACCAATGTGTTTCTGTTCAGTGTGTTTCTGACTCCTTTGTTTCTGACCACTGTGTTTCAGACATCTGTGTTTCTGACCACTGTGTTTCTGACCAGTGTATTTCTGACCACTGTGTTTCTGACCACTGTGTTTCTGACCAGTGTGTTTCTGACCACTGTGTTTGTGATCACTGTGTTTCTAACCAGTGTGTTGCTGACCACTGTGTTTCTCACCAGTGTATTTTCGACCACTGTGTTTCTTACCAGTGTGTTTCTGACCACTGTGTTTCTGACGAGTGTGTTTCTGAGCACTATGTTTCTGACCAGTGTGTTTCTGACCAATGTCGTTTTGACCACTGTGTTTCTGACCACTGTGTTTCTGACCAGTGTGTTTCTGACCACTGTGTTTCTGACCAGTGTGTTGTTTACCAGTGTGTTTCTGACCACTATGTTTTTGACATGTGTGTTATTGACCATTGTGTTTCTAACCACTGTGTTTCTGACCACTGTATTTCTGACCAATGTGTCTCTGACATCTGTGTTTCTGACCATTGTGTTTCTGACAAGTGTGTTTATGACCACTATGCTCCTGACCACTGTGTTTCTGACCACAGTGTTTCTTACCACTGTGTTTATGACCAGTGTGTTGCTGACCACTGTGTTCTTGACCAGTGTCTTTTTGACCACTGTGTTTCTTACAAGTGTGTTTCTGACCACTGTGTTTCTGACCAGTGTGTCTCTAAGCACTATGTTTCTGACCAGTGTGTTTCTGACCACTGTGTGTTTGACCACTGTGTCTCTGACCAATGTGTTTCTGACCACTGTGTTTCTGACAGGTGTGTTTCTGAGCACTATGTTTCTGACCAGTGTGTTTCTGACCACTGCAGTTCTGACTTCTGTGTTTCTATCCAGTGTGTTTCTGTCCACTGTGTTTCTGACCAGTGTGTTTCTGATCACTATGTTTCTGACCACTTTGTTTCTGACCTGTGTGTTTCTGACATATGTGTTTCTGACAACTGTGTTTCTGACAAGGGTGTTTCTGACCACTGTGTTTCTGACAAGTGTGTTTCTGACCACTGTGTTTCTGACCACTGTGTTTCTGACCTTTGTGTTGCTGACCACTGTGTTTCTGACCGGTGTGTTTCTGAGCACCATGTTTCTGATCAGTGTGTATCTGACCACTGTAGTTCTGACAACTGTGTTTCTGACCACTGTGTTTATGACCAGGATGTTTCTGACCAGTGTGTTTATGACCACTGTGTTACTGTTCAGTGTGTTTCTGACTACTGTGTTTCTGACCAGTGTGTTTCCGACCACTGTGTTTCTGACCACTGTGTTTCTCACAAGTGTCTTTCTGACCATGGTGTTTCTGACCAGTGTGTTTCTGACAAGCGTGTTTCTGACCACTGTGCTTCTGACCACTGTGTTTCTCACAAGTGTCTTTCTGACCATGGTGTTTCTGACCAGTGTGTTTCTGACAAGCGTGTTTCTGACCACTGTGCTTCTGACCACTGTGTTTCTTAGCACTGTGTTTCTGACAAGTGTATTGCTGACCACTGTGTTTCCGACCAGTGTATTTCTGACCACTGTGTTTCTAACCAGTGCGTTTTTGACCACTGTGTTTCTGACCACTGTGTTTCTCACAAGTGTCTTTCTGACCATGGTGTTTCTGACCAGTGTGTTTCTGACAAGCGTGTTTCTGACCACTGTGCTTCTGACCACTGTGTTTCTGACAAGTGTCTTTCTGACCATGGTGTTTCTGACCAGTGTGTTTCTGACAAGCGTGTTTCTGACCACTGTGCTTCTGACCACTGTGTTTCTTAGCACTGTGTTTCTGACAAGTGTATTGCTGACCACTATGTTTCTGACCAGTGTGTTTCTGACCACTGTCTTTCTGACCACTGTGTTTCTGATCACTGTGTTTCTGACCACTTTGTTTCTCACCAGTGTGTTTTTTACCACAGTGTTCCTGACCACTGTGTTTCTGACCAGTATGTTTCTGACAAGTGTGTTTATGACCACTGTGTTTTTGTTCAGTGTGTTTCTGACTACTGTGTTTCTAACCAGTGTGTTTCTGACCACTGTGTTTCTGACCACTGTATTTCTGACAAGTATGTTTCTGACCACGGAGTTTCTGACCAGTGTGTTTCTGACAAGTGTGTTTCTGACCATTGTGTTTCTGACCACTGTGTTTCTGAGCACTGTGTTTCTGACCTGTGTGTTGCTGACCACTGTGTTTCTAACGAGTGTGTTTCTGACCAGTGTGCTTCTAATCAGTGCGTTTGTGACCACTGTGTTTCTGACCAGTGTGGTTTTGAGCATTATGTTTCTGACCAGTGTGTTTCTGACCACTGTGTTTCCGACCACTGTGTTTCTGATCACTGTGTTTCTGTCCACTCTGTTTCTGACCAGTGTGTTTCTGACCACTGTGTTTCTGACCACTGTTTTTCTGACCACTGTGTTTCTGATCAGTGTGTTTCGGACCACCGTGTTTGTGACCAGTGTGTTTCCGGCCAGTGTGTTTGTGACCAGTGTGTTTCTGACCACTGTGCTTCTGACTTCCGTGTTTCTGACCACTGTATTTCTGACCACTGTGTTTCTGACCACTGTGTTTCTGACCACTGTGTTTCTGACCAGTGTGTTTCTGACCACAGTGTTTCTGACCAGTGTTTTGCTGACCACTGTGTTTCTGACCAGTGTGTTTGTGACCACTGTGTTCATGACCACTGTGTTTCTGACCAGTTTGTTTCTGACCGGTGTGTTTCTGACAACCGTGCATCTGACCACTCTGATTCAGACCGATGTGTTTCTGACTACTGTGTTTCTGACCAGTGTGCTTATGACCCCTGTGTTTCTGACCAGAGTGTTTCTGAGGACTGTGTTTTTGACCACTGTGTTTCTGACCACAATGTTTCTGACCACTCTGTTTCTAATCAGTTTGTTTCTGACCACCGTGTTTCTGACCGGTGTGTTTCTGGGACTATGTTTCTAACCAGTGTGTTTCTGACCACTGTGTTTTTTACCACTATGTTTCTGATCACTGTAATTCTGACCAGTGTGTTTGTGAACAGTGTGTTCATAACCACTGTGCTTCTGATCACTGTGTTTGTGACCAGTGTGTTTCTGACCAATGTGTTTATGACCAGTGTGTTTCCGACCAGAGTGTTTCTTCCACTTTGTTTCTGACCACTGTGTTTCTCACCAGTGTGTTTCTGACCACTGTGTTTCTGAGCAGTGTGTTTCTGACCAGTATGTTTATGACCAGTGTGTTTCTGAGTAGAGTCTTTGAACTCCTGTGTTTCTGACCACTGTGTTTCTGACCAGTGTATTTCTGACCACATGTTTCTGACCACTCTGTTTATGACCACTGTGTTTCTGGCCAGTGTGTTTATGACCAGTGTGTTTCTGACCACTGTGTTTCTGACCAGTGTGTTTCTGACCACTGTGTTTATGGCCAGTGTGTTTATGAAAACTCTGTTTCTGACCACTGTGTTTCTGAGCAGTGTGTTTCTGACCACTGTGTTTTTGACCACTATGTTTCTCACCACTGTGTTTCTGACCACTATGTTTCTTACTAGTGTGTTTCTGACCACTGTGTTTCTAACAATTGTATTTCTAACCAGTGTGCTTCTCACCAGTGTATTTATGACCAGTGTGTTAGTGACCAATGTGTTTCTGACCACAGTGTTTCCAACCTGTGTGTTTCGGACCACTGTGTTTCTAACCAGTGTGTTTCTGACCAGTGTGTTTCTGACCACTGTGTTTCTGACCACAGTGTTTCCAACCTGTGTGTTTCGGACCACTGTGTTTCTAACCAGTGTGTTTCTGACCAGTGTGTTTCCTACCAGTGTGTTCCTAACCAGTGTGTTTATGACCACTATGTTTGTGTTCAGTGTGTTTATGATTACAGTGTTTCTGACCAGTGTGTTTCTGACATCTGTGTTTCTGACCACTGTGTTTCTGACCAGTGTGTTTCTGAGCACTATGTTTCTGACCAGTGTGTTCTTGACAACTGTAGTTTTGACCACTGTGTTTCTGACCACTGTGTTTCTGACCAGTGTGTTTCTGACCAGTGTGTTTCTGACCAGTGTGTTTCTGACCAGTGTGTTTCTGACCAGTGTGTTTCTGACCAGTGTGTTTCTGACCAGTGTGTTTCTGACCAGTGTGTTTCTTACCAGTGTGTTCCTAACCAGTGTGTTTATGACCACTATGTTTCTGTTCAGTATGTTTCTGATTACAGTGTTTCTGACCAGTGTGTTTCTGACATCTGTGTTTCTGACCACTGTGTTTCTGACAAGTGTGTTTCTGACCACTGTGCTCGTGACCACTGTGTTTCTGACCACGGTGTTTCTTACCACTTTGTTTATGACCAGAGTGTTGCTGACCACTGTGTTCCTGACCAGTGTGTTTTTTACCACTGTGTTTCTTACTAGTGTGTTTCTGACCACTGTGTTTCTGAGCATTGTGTTTCTGAGCACTATGTTTCTGACCATCGTGTTTCTAACCACTGTGTTTCTGACCTGTGTGTTGCTGACCACTGTGTTTCTGACCAGTGTGTTTCTGAGCACCATGTTTTTGATCAGTGTGTTTCTGACCTCTGTAGTTCTGACCACTGTGTTTCTGACCACTGTGTTTCTGACTAGTGTGTTTGTGACCAGTGTGTTTATGACCACTGTATTTCTGTTCAGTGTGTCTCTGACTACTGCGTTTCTGACCAGTGTGTTTCAGACCACTGTGTTTCTGACCACTGTGTTTCTGACCACTGTGTTTTTGACCACTGTGTTTCTTACCAGTGTGTTTCTGACCACTGTGTTTCTAACAAGTGTGTTTTTGACCGGTTTGTTTTTGACCACTTTGTTTTTGACCAATGTGTTTCTGACCAGTGTGCTTCTGACCACTGTATTCATGACCAGTGTGTTTCTGACCAATGTGTTTTTGACCACTGTGTTTCCGACCTGTGTGTTTCAGACCACTGTGTTTCTGACCACTGTGTTTCTGACTAGTGTGTTTCTGACCAGTGTGTTTCCTACCAGTGTGTTCCTAACCAGTGTGTTTATGACCACTATGTTTCTGTTCAGTATGTTTCTGATTACAGTGTTTCTGACCAGTGTGTTTCTGACCAATGTGTTTTTGACCACTGTGTTTCCGACCTGTGTGTTTCAGACCACTGTGTTTCTGACCACTGTGTTTCTAACCAGTGCGTTTCTGACCACTGTGTTTCTGACTAGTGTGTTTCTGACCAGTGTGTTTCCTACCAGTGTGTTCCTAACCAGTGTGTTTATGACCACTATGTTTCTGTTCAGTATGTTTCTGATTACAGTGTTTCTGACCAGTGTGTTTCTGACCAATGTGTTTTTGACCACTGTGTTTCCGACCTGTGTGTTTCAGACCACTGTGTTTCTGACCACTGTGTTTCTAACCAGTGCGTTTCTGACCACTGTGTTTCTGACTAGTGTGTTTCTGACCAGTGTGTTTCCTACCAGTGTGTTCCTAACCAGTGTGTTTATGACCACTATGTTTCTGTTCAGTATGTTTCTGATTACAGTGTTTCTGACCAGTGTGTTTCTGACCAATGTGTTTTTGACCACTGTGTTTCCGACCTGTGTGTTTCAGACCACTGTGTTTCTGACCACTGTGTTTCTAACCAGTGCGTTTCTGACCACTGTGTTTCTGACTAGTGTGTTTCTGACCAGTGTGTTTCCTACCAGTGTGTTCCTAACCAGTGTGTTTATGACCACTATGTTTCTGTTCAGTATGTTTCTGATTACAGTGTTTCTGACCAGTGTGTTTCTGACCAATGTGTTTTTGACCACTGTGTTTCCGACCTGTGTGTTTCAGACCACTGTGTTTCTGACCACTGTGTTTCTAACCAGTGCGTTTCTGACCACTGTGTTTCTGACTAGTGTGTTTCTGACCAGTGTGTTTCCTACCAGTGTGTTCCTAACCAGTGTGTTTATGACCACTATGTTTCTGTTCAGTATGTTTCTGATTACAGTGTTTCTGACCAGTGTGTTTCTGACCAATGTGTTTTTGACCACTGTGTTTCCGACCTGTGTGTTTCAGACCACTGTGTTTCTGACCAGTGTGTTTATGACCACAGTGTTTCTGTTCAGTGTGTCTCTGACTACTGCGTTTCTGACCAGTTTGTTTTTGACCATCGTGTTTGTGACCACTGTGTTTCTGACCAACGTGTTTCTGACCACTGTGTTTTTGAGCACTGTGTTTCGGACCAGTGTTTTTCTGACCACTGTGTTTCTAACCAGTGCGTTTCTGACCACTGTGTTTCTGACTTGTGTGTTTCTAAGCATTATGTTTCTGACCAGTGTGTTTCTGACCACTGTGTTTCTGACCACTGTGTTTCTGATCACCGTGTTTCTGACCACTCTGTTTTTGACCAGTGTGTTTCTGACCACTACGTTTCTATCCACTGTGTTTCTGACCACTCTGTTTCTGACCAGTGGGTTTCTGACCAGTGTGTTTATGACCATTGTGTTTCTGACCAGAGTGTTTCTATCCCTGTGTTTCTGACCACTATGTTTCCGACCACTGTGTTTCTGATCACCGTGTTTCTGACCACTCTGTTTCTGACCAGTGGGTTTCTGACCAGTGTGTTTATGACCATTGTGTTTCTGACCAGAGTGTTTCTATCCCTGTGTTTCTGACCACTATGTTTCCGACCACTGTGTTTCTGATCACCGTGTTTCTGACCACTCTGTTTCTGACCAGTGGGTTTCTGACCAGTGTGTTTATGACCATTGTGTTTCTGACCAGAGTGTTTCTATCCCTGTGTTTCTGACCACTATGTTTCCGACCACTGTGTTTCTGATCACCGTGTTTCTGACCACTCTGTTTCTGACCAGTGGGTTTCTGACCAGTGTGTTTATGACCATTGTGTTTCTGACCAGAGTGTTTCTATCCCTGTGTTTCTGACCACTATGTTTCCGACCACTGTGTTTCTGATCACCGTGTTTCTGACCACTCTGTTTCTGACCAGTGGGTTTCTGACCAGTGTGTTTATGACCATTGTGTTTCTGACCAGAGTGTTTCTATCCCTGTGTTTCTGACCACTATGTTTCCGACCACTGTGTTTCTGATCACCGTGTTTCTGACCACTCTGTTTCTGACCAGTGGGTTTCTGACCAGTGTGTTTATGACCATTGTGTTTCTGACCAGAGTGTTTCTATCCCTGTGTTTCTGACCACTATGTTTCCGACCACTGTGTTTCTGATCACCGTGTTTCTGACCACTCTGTTTCTGACCAGTGGGTTTCTGACCAGTGTGTTTATGACCATTGTGTTTCTGACCAGAGTGTTTCTATCCCTGTGTTTCTGACCACTATGTTTCCGACCACTGTGTTTCTGATCACCGTGTTTCTGACCACTCTGTTTCTGACCAGTGGGTTTCTGACCAGTGTGTTTATGACCATTGTGTTTCTGACCAGAGTGTTTCTATCCCTGTGTTTCTGACCACTATGTTTCCGACCACTGTGTTTCTGATCACCGTGTTTCTGACCACTCTGTTTCTGACCAGTGGGTTTCTGACCAGTGTGTTTATGACCATTGTGTTTCTGACCAGAGTGTTTCTATCCCTGTGTTTCTGACCACTATGTTTCCGACCACTGTGTTTCTGATCACCGTGTTTCTGACCACTCTGTTTCTGACCAGTGGGTTTCTGACCAGTGTGTTTATGACCATTGTGTTTCTGACCAGAGTGTTTCTATCCCTGTGTTTCTGACCACTATGTTTCCGACCACTGTGTTTCTGATCACCGTGTTTCTGACCACTCTGTTTCTGACCAGTGGGTTTCTGACCAGTGTGTTTATGACCATTGTGTTTCTGACCAGAGTGTTTCTATCCCTGTGTTTCTGACCACTATGTTTCCGACCACTGTGTTTCTGATCACCGTGTTTCTGACCACTCTGTTTCTGACCAGTGGGTTTCTGACCAGTGTGTTTCTGTCCACTGTGTTTCTGACTCGTGTGTATCTGACTAGTGTGTTTTTGACCAGTGTGTTTCTGACCACTGTGTTTCTGACAAGTGTGTTTCTGACCACTGTGTTTCTGACCACTCTGTTTCAGACCACTGTGTTTTTGACAACCGTATTTCAGACTTGAGTGTTTTTGACCGGTGTGTTTATGACCATTGTGTTTCTGACCAGAGTGTTTCTATCCCTGTGTTTCTGACCACTGTGTTTCTGACCAGTGTGTTTGTGACCAGTGTGTTTTTGTCCACTGTGTTTCTGACTCGTGTGTATCTGACTAGTGTGTTTTTGACCAGTGTGTTTCTGACCACTGTGTTTCTGAC